>SJYV01030330.1:2652243-2682784 GCA_006410875.1 Neotragus pygmaeus | reverse complement strand
GCTGGGGCTGGGGGAGGTGGGTGGGAGGGTGGTGCTGAGAACCCAGCGGGACCACCCCAGCAGGATGCGCCTCTGGACAATCAGGGGCACTGCAGGTGGAGTTCTGGATTCGTTCTCCCCGGAGTCATGGATATCGGCAGTTTTCTGCAACTCTTTCCTGGTTACAATGCAAAGCGGTGCGCCACCTCCAGAAGCGAGGCCGCGTTGGCGCACTGACTCTCCGGTAAGTGAGCACCGATCACAGCACCCTCCATCACGGTCTCCATTTGGTGCCCCCACACGGACCTGACATGCAGACCAGATGAGGACACGCGTGCCGCAAGCGAGACACGACAGGAAAAGCCCCCGCCCTGCACACTTCTCAGCTCTGGCTGCACTGCCTTAAAGCGTAAATCAGGTTTGGGGAAACGCAGCTTTCTCTCAATGGAGCTTTTCATAGAAAAGCCACGCAGTGAAAGGCAAATCAAGAGAAAGTCAACCCACGTGCATGCCTCTGTCCAGGCGTCAGAGACCAGGGTCCATCGCAGACTGATGGACCCAACTTCGTGTCCATCTCAAGCCGTGTCCAGGGAGCCAAGGACCAAAAGGGAGCGAAGAATGGACCAGACGGGCAACTTGTGCTTCCAACGTAATGTTATAGAGCAGTCTGGACAGTTTGTGAGAACCACAGAATGTATGTGGGAAGAAAACAGGGTGGGTGTCCCGATAATACCCTTTCCGAATGGAAAACAACGTGTCCCACAGGTTAAAGCCAAGGCAGTGAGTGACCACGGAGTTCTGTTTTTGAAGCCAGGTCACTAATATCTGCATTTTATCACCTCAAGACTGCTCAGCAATGTTAACAAGGCAGATTGCGCAGCACATCTGTGCCCTGAACGTTTGGTAATAGTAAGACAATTGTCTTATTGTTGACTTGGGAAATTTTTTTTTTTTTTTAAGAATAATTAGGGTGGGACAACTGGCTAATTTTAAATTACTACACTGACTCTGACTGTTGTTGTTTAGTCGCTAAGTCGTGTCTGACTCTTTGACGACCCCATGGACTGCAGCCTGCCAGGCTCCTCTGTCCATGGGACTTCCCAGACAGGAATACTGGACTGAGCTGCCTTTTCCTTCTCTGGGGATCTTCCTGACCCAGGAATCTTCCCTACTCAGGGATCGAACCCTCATCTCCTGCACTGGTTGGCGGGTTCATCACCACCAAGCCACCACGGAAGCCTAGTGACCCTACCTGGTGAATATCAAGTTCAGGTTTCCTTCTGTGTGATGAGATCACACCCATTTCTGTAGCCAAAGCAGCCCAGGGGGAAATCCCCACGTTTGTAACCCATGCCACAGAGCTGAGGTTGTTGTTGTTCAACCACATCCAAAAAGGGAAAAAAAAAAAAAAGTGGTTAGAGGTCTTCGTCAAGAATATCTACTGGCTTTTGATTGAAAACAAAGAACAAAGAAGGCGCACACTGTCTCATAACCTACACAGGAGAGCGAACACCGCGGGTCAGATCCCCTTCGGGGCCAGGGCCTCAGAGTCACCCTGCTGCCCTCCTGGGAGGGGGCGGCCCGGCCTCCGACCTATCAGGGGAGCTCACGCCAGGACGGCTGCCCGGAGTGTTGGAGCTGTGGTTCCGGGTCTCTCCCTGGAGGGCTTCCGTGGGAAGGCACAGGAGTGGGGTGAGCCGGGCAGAAACAGGGAACTCCTATGGTTTTTCAGTTTTTCCCAATGAATCACTCCCAAGCAAGACAATAATATACGATGACTCTGAGCCAAACCCAGGGACAATATAATGTGGAATAAAATGGAAACTCTGAGCAGGGTTTCTGAAGTTTCCTGCCTGAAATTTATGATGATGATTATTTTGGTTGCGCCACACAACTTGTGGGGTCCTAGCTCCCCAACCAGGGATCGAACCCCGCTGCTGTGGAAGCACAATCTTAACCACTGGACCGCCTAGAAAGTCCCTGATATGAAATGCTTTGCTAGTAGGATCTGTTTTTATCTTCTGATTACCTATCAACCTGAATCCAAGTTTTTAAAAGTTATTCACCAAACTAGACTCTTAACACTTCCACGGGGAATACTCTGAATCAATCTAATAACCTAAATTAGACTTTAATGCTTAATAATCTAAATTAGATCTCTAATAATCTCAATCAGATATTTCAACTCCATATTCATCACTGTGGAAACTTTTAAAATAATGCAACCATTATATGACACAACATTTTTTTTTAATTTACTTTATGGGAGTAGAGCTGATTAGCGTGTGTTGATTTCTGCTGTGCCCTCCTTCCCAGGTGGCTCAGGGGTAAAGAATCCACCCACAGCGCAGGAAACACAAGTTTGATCCCTGTGTTGGGAAGATTCCTCTGGAGAAGGAAATGGCAACTGACTCCAGTATTCTTGCCTGGAGAATCCCATGACAGGCTACAATCCATGGGGTTGCGAAGAGTCAGGCAGACATCTAAACAACAGCAATTCCTGCTGTGCAGCAGAGGGATTCAGTGATACATACACAATACATTCTTTTTCATATTTTTTCCATAAGGTTTGGCATAGGATATTGAATATAGTTCCCTGGTGACACAAATTTCCTTAATGTTTTAATCCACACTAGGATCCCATGCTTGTTTAAAAACCTGGCATAATGCATTTAGAGCCTAAACTTGCCACTTAGGAGTTTAGGGGTCACGACAGATCAGAGTAACACACGTTACCTTCTCCAGTCTGGACCCTTCTGTCAACTGGCACCACACTCCCAGGTTTCACAGGGTCCATCAGATGGGGCAATGGGTCCCTGCCTGACTTCCAAACCAGGCCCGGTGGAACAGCGAGGTCCACAGGAGCCAGGAGCTGAGGTGCCCGGGGCTGGCTGGTTACCGGTCCACAGTTATTCTCCCCACCCCCTCACAGACACCCCGTTTTCCTTGCTTCTCTTTTCTCCCATTTCATGCCCCCATCACAACATACACCCCTCAGGAGAAACGTGCAAGGACTTCTCACACTTTTCTTTGACGTTGCCAAAAATAGGTGGGTTGAACCTAGAAGGACAGCCAAATCCCTGAGGCCCCCTTGATGCTCAAAGAGTCTGAAAATACTTGAAATAAGGAGCCCTTGCTCTCCTGTAGGCAACAGCACGTCGAGGCAGAGGACTGGAGAACACATCAAACTACCACAGTAACGAGGGCAAACTGATACGCTGCTGCCAAATGCAAAAACATCCTGCTGACCCAGCGCAGAAGAGATGGGAACGAAAGGATGTAGGCAAGAATGACCAGCTTCTGGGTCCAAACACACACCCGGGTCAGGCAAACGCCCTCCAGACAGGCAGGACCACCGAGCTTCTTGTTTGAAAGTGTGTCAGCTCCGACCCAAGGTCCTCTCTGGGTACTGTTGTACATATACAGTTTCAGCATTTCTCTGAGTATCTAATATTTCCGCATACTTGTGGCAGGTATCGTCCCACTGAGAACTGGAGCGCGTCACTCATATAACAGGACCCACGCAAACCCTGCCAATGTGCAAACTGGGGGAAGCGACCGACAGGTGACACTCTTCTACCTCTGGAACACAATGCCGAGCAAAAGCCGTTTCCGCGTCTGAGTGAATAGACCCGACTCTGCCACGCGTGTCTGTTAGTCACTCGGTCGTGTCCGACTCTTCACGACCCCGTGGACCGCAGCCCATCAGGCTCCTCTGTGCATGGGACTCTTCAGGCCAAGAATACTGGAGAGGTTGCCATGCCCTCCCCCTGGACTTTCGCAGCCCAGGGATCCAACCCAGGTCTCCTGCAGTGCGGGTGGATTCTTCACCGCCTGAGCCACCTGGGAAGCCCATGGGTATGACTGATATTATTTTTCCCTTCGTTTCAGAATTACATCATTAGACGCTCATGTGCACACGGCCATATCCACAATGGACAGCCAACAAGGACCTACTGTACACCACAGGGGACTCTGCTCAGTGTCATGTGGCAGCCTGGGAGGGAGGGGAGTGGGGGTAGAGTGGATACATGTATTTAATATATGTATGGCTCAGTCCCTTCACTGTTCACCTAACACCGTCACAACGGTGTTAATTGTTAATTGGGGTATACCCCAACACAAAATAAAAAGATTTGAAAAACATTACATCATCAGAGTTTACGATTATTTAAGTAAATGGCTAAGTTCCGTTGAAAACACACACACACACGCACACACAGGGCGTGTTGCTCTGCGCATTTTGCTGACCAGACAGAAGACACAGACACCGATGGTCAAATGCAGGGCCTTTACCTGAGGCTGCTTTGATGCTGTGGATGGTGGACTTGGGGTGACTGTCAGCTTTCTGCGTTTTTTCCAGAATTCTCTGCGATAAACATCAAATGCTTTTGTAATCTGATTAGAACATTATGTGTCCAAGGTCCAGTTTCAAGAACAAACTACTGCATTCTGGAGCAGTCTTTCATGACTCCAGTTGAAAACAAGATTTTCAAGGCCTGTAGACTTTTACACTTTTGGGGGATGCATTTCCTGAGAACGCAACTAAATAAACTTATCGTTCTCTGAACTGCCATCTATTTAACGAAGCAGTTCTTGAGTCTACAAAAGCCGTATGTAGTCACATACAAGTAGTTTATTCAAACAGATGAAAACTATGGGATACAGTTTCTGCTTAATCATTCAACTGCACAGATCTGGGAGTTGGCTAACATTTCAGGCACGCTTGAGTCCCAGCTTTAGGAACAAGTTTTTATTACCCTAGCAGTTGGCACACCCCAAATCATACCACAGAATAGGCTCATTCACAAGCCAGAGTTCTGTATTAAGTACACTCTGAGTTTACCATGTTTTGGAAAACATGCATTTTTCCCAGAAAATGCTTTTATTTGTAATTAAATGTCAGAGGCTGCAGGAAGAAGAGCAGCCGGTGTGTAAATCGCTGCCTCTAAAATTCTGAATGAGGACAAGCCCGCTACTGGTTTGTTCGCCATGGCACACCTTCCTAACTCCCTCCTGAAAAAACGTACTCGGTGCTAGAGATGAGCCCAAACCCTTAACCCTGTGGCCTCCCCACGCACTTGGGGCTTTGCAGAGGTGGAGCTAAAACAGCATTAACATAGCACCCCGAGATTCCTTCCAGAGATGCTCAGTGCACTTGGGAACATAAATCCCTCCTCCCCACCAAATGACTTAAACTCATGAGTTTGTGAATTTGATAGCACATTTCATAAACAGGCAGGATTTTCAGGCTTGCCTTACTTCCGTTTAATGCTAGATTGCTGCTATGGCTTAATACGATCAACTCCAAACGCCCCAAACAGAAGAGCTTGTCATAAATGAATATAAGCAGGGCCCAAGAAAAACTTAGGCAATATCGACCATAAGAAATACTCAGGGAAACCATCGTGCTGTTTTTGTGGACAGCACTTTACTGCCCCCTTTTGCACTCTAATATCAGAACAAGTGTCTCACACTTACTCTGAAACCAGAGAGATAGGGGGTGTCGCTATAGGGTGTCAGGCTGATACAGAATTAGGTTACCAGACCCCATCTTGGAGGAACAAGTAATTACCTTAAAACTTCAAGTAAACACACCACTCACTGTCTTCTCAGTGGCTTGAAAGCTCTAAGAAATAAGGTAGTCACTGGAGGCTTTAATTGGCAGTTGCAGCTTTTGATTCCAGTGTGTACGGGTGCTGGGACAATTTGTTTTCACAGGTGTCCCTTCTTTCACGCTTTTCTAGAAACAAATATCATCTGCAACATGAAACTGATTTATTCAAGGAAAAGAAAAGGTATATAACAACTGGCTCTACAATTTGGACCATTACAGTGGCCTTAANCATCCATCCATCCATCCATCCACCCATCCATTCATTTAGTATTTACTCTGTGGGGAAACTGTGCATCAGTGCTAGGGGGTTCAGCAGTGAGCAAGGTGGTAAAATGGTGCCCATTCCTCAGGGAGCGTGTAGGTCAAAGGATGGAGTTCCAGGCAACCACTGTCATACATGGGCAGGCTGAAACCAGATTTGGAAGAATAAGAATAAAGTTAGGCTTGTTTGATGAATTTCTTTTTTTCTCTCCCTGTATAATTAACTTGACACATCCTGTGTACCTTTGGGGTTCTATCTGAGCTACTGCTGTTCACTCCTGAGGCTGTGAAATCCAGTGAGGCAGGCTGTGCCTACTAGGTTAGTTAGGGTTGTTCCAGGCCCAGGGTATGTCAGCGCCCAGTCTGGGTGCCTAGGACAGCTGTTCACATCGGCCAAGCAGCGCAGTCCTTTTCCTCGGTTTCTTTGGGAGTCTCCACTCACTCGTCATGGTGGGCTCCAGTTTGTCAGGGGCTCTAAGCTGCCGTCTGCTGGGAGACTGTCTCTGGGGGATCAGACTGAAACTCTCTTGGCTGCTCTTGAGAAACTATAAAATCAACAATTCATTGACTACATTTTAAGTACTCAATAATGTATTGTTTTCTGTATGTGTTTCTTTTTTATAACAGTCATTAGTAATTAAAACAAAGACGGTCATAACCATCTAATCCTTGTCCTTTGCTGTGAACCTGAAATGCCACAGCAACAGAAAGCCTATTTTTAAACCAACGTGATGCACAGAGAGTGGCTTAGGGAGAATAAGTAACAAAGAAAAAGGGAAAGTGGTGAATTACAGATTTAAAAGCAGAGTGTTCATATAGTGAAAGGAAAAGTGTTTTTGAGGAATGGGACAAGCAGATGGGGTGGTAATATGTATGAAATAAGAGGGAAATCTTTGAAAATATAAAATAGTCATTAGGTAAAATAAATGGAAATCTTAAGCTTTTGGAAGTCCAACAGTGTCTTTAAAAAAAAAGATTTTTTAGAATAAGATTTCTTGTTGTTGTTTAGTCACTATGTCATGTCTGACTCTTTTGCAACACCATGAACTATAGCTCTCCAGGCTCCTCTGTCCATGGCATTTCCCAGGCAGGATTATTGGAGTGGGTTGCCTCTTCTTTCTCCCAGGGATCTTCCTGACACAGGGATGGAACCCGGGTCTCCTGTACTGCAGGCGGATTCTTTACCTCTGAGCCACCAGAGAACCCTGACAATGCTAGTAGGCACCTTCTAGCTGGATGCAAAGATTTGGAGTTAAACTCAGGTACTATACATTGTTGGGCTACACCTTCCGGAGAAGGCAGTGGCACCCCACTCCAGTGCTCTTGCCTGGAAAATCCCATGGATGGAGGAGCCTGGAAGGCTGCAGTCCATGGGGTCCCGGAGGGTCAGACACAACTGAGCGACTTCACTTTCACGCATTGGAGAAGGCAATGGCAGCCCACTCCAGGGTTCTTGCCTGGAGAATCCCAGGGACGGGGAGCCTGGTGGGCTGCCGTCTGTGGGGTCGCACAGAGTCAGACACGACTGAAGTGACTTAGCAGCAGCAGCGGCACGTTCATAACCAAGAGTGTTAGTCCAGTCAGCATCGTTACTGTATCCTGGTTTCCTTCCGTGGGCAGGAGGAGGAGAAGCGACACCTGGAGCAGTTGTCTGTATCCCCCAGAGAATGGTCCAGGTTGCCCATGGACTGAATTGGAACTGGCGTTGGGTCCTTCCCTAGGTGAACTGACGCCAGGAGCCCTGAGACCGGGGTTCTAGTCCTGCTGCCTAAGCTTAATGAGAAACTGTATTTCTTTGGAGTTTGATTTCTTCTGTAGGAAACGGCCTTTATTATTGTCGTCGTTCTTATTCTGGCTAACGGTGGAAGTCTCCAGTTCCAAGCCATTCATGGTTGGATGTGTACATCTGGTCTAGCGTCACTTGTCAGGGTAGCTCTTCTCCAATTGGATGGACAGGATCCACTGTAAAATCTGTAGCGACACTGATTTGTAGTATTAACAGGTTTATAATACAGGCATCATATATTTTTTTTAAGTTTCAGAAGTCAATATTAACCTTTGATTGGGAACGTATTTTTAAACCTACCAAGTATCTGCTGAGTTCCCCTAAGAAAGGACGTGACAGATGTTCATCCTAATTAGTTTTCTCCTAGATGATTATTTGCTTTGGTATGGGGCAAAATGATATATCCAGGTTTTCCTCATGTTGGGAACTGACTTTTTCAGGTGACCTGGGTCAGCCATTAACCTTGGGTTTAATTTGCATAATAAAATCTCCTAATCTCCTAATCTTAAATCTTCCAAAGGTGAGGATATTGCAGCCGTTTGGTCTGTTTTTCATTACATTCTGATTCTTAATTGCCTCAAAGACAAACATTTTATATAAGCTACAGGTTTTTTTAAATCATGTCTTTACATTTTTTTTTTAAGTTTATAAAATAACTATCTGTTCTGAAGTGACCCCTTGTCAAAGGAAGCCCAGTCTCAGAAAAACACTCCAGTGAATACTAGGCAAGCATTCCTAACTGTGTCCTCAGCCTTATTTGTGTCAAATTTATGCTTGGTTTCCAATTTCTTTTTAGAAAGTGATAACCCAGAAGGATTTGCTTGCTTCCAAATATCAAATTGGGAGTCACTGTCACGGATTTCTTTGGAGTCGTTTAATAACTCAGTTGCATTATCTCTGGGGCTTCCCCGGTGACTCAGATGGTAAAGAGTCTGCCTACAATGCAGAAAACTGGGATTCCATCCCTAGGTCGGGAAGATCCCCTGAAAAAGGGAATGGCAACCCACTCCAGTATTCTTGCCTGGGAAATCCCATGGACAGAGGGGCCTGGTGGAACACAGTCCACGGGGTCATCACGGCTTAACCACTAACACTTTCGCTTTGTATTCTCTCTGCCTTCCACAGCAGAGATGCAGCTTTTGTGGGCTTGTTAACCAGGATATTTCTAGACCTAAGCACGGTACAGGCTGCATAGTTGGTGCTTAAGAGTTATTTATTTATGTATTTGTTTTTATTTTTTATCAATAGTTATTCATGAACAGAGAAGAATATATAAACGGCTGAAGGATTTGAAAAGTTAAAAAAAAGGGGGGGGGATTAATAATTCAGAGCTGAATGAATCAGCAGTTTTGGTGTGGAGGCCCTTTGCCGTATTAACCCTCAGGAAGGTCCCTTGGGTTGGTCAGCCAGCCACAGCGTAAAATCTTGCAAAATACCTGCAAAGAGGTTTTCATCACGCTACTAAAAACCTGTGAGTCAGAGACAGTGACAATGAATGCCCTTGTGTGGATAATTTTTAAGTGAACCATGCCCACAGTCCAGCTGTTAGGAAGGACACCGCCCGCTCAGGGCACCTCCCAATTTACCCTTGTGGGGTTGGTACGTTCTTTTACCGCAAATCCATAGCCAAGATGTGGATTTGTGGAACAGTTTAAAAGACATCGTTTCTAATGATTGTTTGATTGATTAAATGCTGTTCTGTAACTCCACCCTGCTGTGTTCACAGTGGTCCTTCGGAAAGCTACCTCTCGGGAAAGTCTTCCTTGAGAAACGTTGAGTGAATTTGAATGAGTCACCATTTCATAGACCCATCATGGGTTTCATTCTCCAAAGCGAAATTTTTTTAAATGTTATCAGAGCATATAAAATTGGAAAGCTCCTCAGTCAGCTTTGCTATTTTTTAGGCATAAGCTCCACTTCTGAGCAAAATTGCAAAAGAAATTAAAATGTTTGCACACAAATATAAGGAAACACCATTCTTAAAGAATCAAAACAGAACAGCAGATTCCATTCCTGCAGTTTTGTGAAGTGTTTTCCTTTTTCCTGTTTGTTTTTCTTTTTGGTTTTTGGTTTCCTTATTTCTGGCAGTAAGTGTCGCAAGTGGCACTGATTATACTGAATAGAGACTTCCCTGGTGGCCCAGTGGTTAGATTTCATGCTGCCAGTTGAGGGGGTGCAGGTTCGATCCCTGGTCGGGGAACTAAGATCCTACCTGCCTAGTGGTGTGGCCAAAAGATTAAAAATATATATACATAAACGAAAAATAAAATCTGCTGAATGTACTATAAGCCCTTTCCCTAGAAAAATCATTATGGGAGGTTTCAGATGTCCTTCTACACATAGATTTATTTTAGAATATATGTGTGGTCTCTGCAGTTGATTATGGGCTTTAGTTGATGAGTTATTTACATGATAAAGGTGGCGAGAGCTGTATTTCCCTCACGGAACGTCATCAAGTTCAAGAGTATGACAGTATGAGCCTGTCACTTATCCGACTTTGAGGTAGGGATTTATGTCTGATACCTGGCATAGAATTGCCTTGCATATAAACTCAAGAATTAAATGCATTTTTATTTTTAACTTAGAACTGCTGGCTTCATAGATTGGCGTGCGGCAGTCCATGGGGTCGCAAAGAGTTGGACATGACTGAGCGACTGAACTGAACTGATTGGCCTCATCATAGAATCCTCATCGACTCTTTGCAGCCCCGTGGACTGTAGCCTCCCAGGCTCCTGTGTCTATAGGATTCTCCAAGCAAGGATACTGGAGTGGATTGCCATTTCCTTCTCCTGGGGGATCCTCCCGATCCAGGGATTGAACCTGCATCTCCTGCCTTGGCAGGCGGGTTCTTGACCACTGAGCCACCTGGGAAAACCCAGTTGGGAGCTCGGAATCAGGCGCAGCAGGGTTCTCGAATGCCCTTCAACAAGGAACTGCACCAGTCCCTGCCTCAGGCCCCTGTCTATCAGCTGGGGCTGATGTGCCTTGAAGTGGGGCGCTGTGTGTGAAGTGCTTACCGTGGAGGCCCCTGAGTAAGCACAGCTGGGGGTCTCTTTGGAGAGAGGCAGGGGGTGGAAGGATGCAAGAGGCAGGAGATTCAAGGCAAGCCTGTGCGCTCCTGCGAGCTGGCAGGCGGGGAGGATGCGCTCCAAAAGTGTCATTTATTTGAAAAACCATCCACAAAATGAAACTCCGGAGACTTTACAAGTTTCAGTAATGCTGCGTAACTTAATTATAAGACCTTCCCTCTTTTTTGTCTTCTTGGAGTGTTATGAAAGTTCTTTTGTCCTTGGGTTTTCCTGACTGAGAAACATGCATTTATGGATCTTTTGGTCAGAGGAGTTGCCCAAGCTTGTTACCAGATCCTCTGTAAGACCCGAAAGAGACAGACTGGGCGGAGTCTTCTGCACATATAATCATCTCCCACTTAGCATCTCACCAGCCCTGCCAGGTCCGTTTCTCTATTCCCTGTTACACAAAGGAGATGCTGTGTTTTTATTGATCATTTCCACAGCATCCCAACGTGGTATACATGTTCTTCTTGCCTCGTCACTGAGACGAACTGAGACCATACTTGCTTTCACTGGTCTGACCACGAGAAGCATCATTTCTGTTATTTTTAGCGTAACATAAAATCCTTTTATGACCATATTGGAGGCACTCTTGCGGAATACATCAGTAAGACTCCTTGTTCGATTTAATATGAATAAAGCTTAAATTCTTTATAATTTCAGAAATAAAATCTCAACTTCTGCTTCGCTGGAGCTTGTGCTGGGAAATGCCTGGTTTGCAGGTCTGCTGGAGTCGTGGCCACTGGGGTATTTATCCCGTATCTCTTGGGGTTTAGGAGGATTAGGCTATTGTAGGTTGAGACTCTGTTCATGTTCAACGGCGTCACCTAGGCGGTAGTGACAGCTTATCTTATTTAAAGCTAGACAGAGATTGTCCTCTGAGCACCATTCCTTTTTCCCAAAATAACCTATGAACGGACAAGATGACTCTGGTCCTTGAAGCAATGGGGAGAGACTAAAAGCCTCTCGTGTGAAATAAGAGTACCTGAGGAGTGAAGGCAGTTCCTTGGAAAAAAAGAATTATTTAGGAATTGCTCAGAATAAAACTGCCTTTACTGTTTCATAAATTACATTTTAATTTCCCTAGCACCTGTATTTATAGCTTTGGCAAAGTTTACTTAGACTTGTGAATAATTGAACAGTCCTGGAGATTTTGTGGAAGCATGAGGACGCGTTTCTTTCTTAATAGCCTTTAAATATTTATCATGAAAATCAAAATTTAAAGCAAAATAAAGTACTTCAAGAAATAGGCAGGAAGCATTAGACAGACATGAAAAGATTACTTGGCAAGAACTTATTTATATCATTCTTAAGAGTCCTGGGTTTGTTCCTAACAGATTGAAATCTCAGGCTCTGGGTGTTTGATCACTTACGAGAAAGTGTGGTGGCCTCACATACTCTGTGTCACTGTGCAGTCTCAAAACACAGGTGGCAGAGGAATTTTTATCACCGTGAGAAAACAGAAATTTAGGACGTGTGAGTAGCTTAGCACAGTTCACACAGGCATGCAGTGTCAGGGGCAGAACTGAGACCAGCATCATTAGATTCTGTCAGCGCTCCCTGGGGTTGTCAGGCACACACCTGTGTACAGATGGAGAGGAAAGATAGTCCACAGCCAGAGCGCACTACATGCTGGACACACATGTCACATACATGGTGGCAGCAGAGACAGCATATGTTCATACAGAGTGCATGCATGGCAGTAGCAGGCATGGATACCCAGGTGCCCAAGCGTGGGTACCCACATGGATACCCAGAGACCTCTGCTTGGATCAGACGTCTTGGACCAGAGGTGCTGGCCTGTGTTGTGTCTGTGTATAACTACCCTCCGGCTTCCCTGGTGGCTCAGATGGTAAAGAATCTGTTCCATCCCTGGGTTGGGAAGATCCTTGGAGAAGGGAATGACTACCCACTCCAGTAGTTTTGCCTGGAGGATCCCCATGGACAGAGGAGCCTGGTGGGCTACAGTCCATGAGGTCCCAGAGAGTCAGACACTGAGCAACTCAGCGTGATCACAATGATGGCTAACTTCAATCATATGCCCTGAAATTGACCTACGAAAATGCTACAGAGCAGTAGGAAAGTAGAAGGGGCCATTGGTTAACAGTGGTGGAAGTGGCAATTTGTCAGATCTTCCGAATTTTCATTTTTCTCTTTAGAGCTACTATCAGTCAATTCCATTTCTCCAGTAAGATGGAGCTTTGTGTTTTATCAAGTACAGTTGACCCTTGAACAGTATGGATTGAACTGGTNTCCATCACAGGAAAGTCTATAAATCAAGATGGACAGGCAAAGAGTGATACCCCAAACCTCCTTTCAACCCCCCTTGTGGGTACTGCTTTGAGCACGCATGGGCTTCATTGGGTTATGTGATTTCTAACCACTCCATGCAACAGCCTCAGAAAGAGAGCTGGAGAATTTCGAGGAAGGATCCTGGAGTCAGGACACTCAGGTTCAAATACAGACTGTAGCACCTCTGAGCTGCATGACTTGAGGCAAGATGAGGAGCCAGTCTCCGCCTTGGTTTCCCCATCGCTGTCACGGGGGTCAAGACGGCTCCTCCCTCAAGTGGTCATCATGAAGTCTGAACGAGTCAGTATTTGCGGGGCAGCTAGAACAGTCACGGGCCTCAGCCTGTGCCGCAGCCAACTGTCGTTCAGTGAAACAGGCTGCCCACCAGGTGAGGGGGTTCCTAAGCAAGAGCATGGCACGTTCGTGCCGAAAGGCCACCCGGCTGTCTTCGAGGATTCATTCAACAACCCAATGGCTTCCCGCACCCTGCCCATAACGGGGGTTCGCCCAGGATCCAACCCTTCCCCAGCCCTGGTGGAGAAGCTGAGTGAATTCAGGGTTCTAAATGTTACAATACAGCACCAGGGCAGGACGCAGAGCAGAGAGCATCCGATTTGGGAAGGGAACTAAACAGGTGCTTCACGTAGCAGCAAAGGGTCCGAGATGAGCAGAACACAGGCGGCTAAACAGGGGCTTTAATCCTAATCAACATTTCCTTTTTATTTACCTGACATCTGTGTGTAGAAGACAAACTGAGCCAGACAGCCAGGCATACAGTAGATGCTCAATTAACTTTCAACAACAGGAGCTGCCAAGTCCAGAGCTGGAGTCTTCAATCCCGACCACAGTTCTAGCACGCTTCTTCTTCAGTCCTGTTAGATTATTGTCCCCCACTTTAGAAATGGGACAAGTGGGAACGCAGGGGGTTTTGCTTCCAAAGCTACACAGCGCAAAAATGACTAACCTGGGAGTGGGCTCCTACAGCCAGGTTCCAAGGCCCGTCCTCTTAAGCAAACTAAGATAGCCCTGGCCTAGCTCACTTTGCTAATCACCTAATTCAATCACCTGAACTTTCCATTATCAGCACAGACCTTCTGAAAACCAGTACGTACTGCTAGTTCTCCTGAGAATAAGGGGGCTAGACTCGCTGGGTTAGCTGTCCCGCAGGGTCTATTTGTTCACTTGTGGGAATCTGTCTCCAAGCTCCACTGAGACATAGGAAATGAGGCAGATTATTAAAGACATAGGGTCTAGACAGTGGGCACCCTTAGCTGAAACGTGTTCCTTTGATTTGCTGACAGTGGTTCTGTTTCGGAGCTCTCCCGGGATTTTGCTTAGCGATACCACAGTATCTCTCTTGACTCAGTTTCCCCTCCCGTGGGAGGAACGCCAATCCCTTTCTTCGTCTGTGCCCGTGGCCACCCGGCCACGCACCACTGACCTTGTTTGCCTTCCCCATGGGATACCCTTACTCCCTTACAGTTTAAGTCTCTTGAGGGTAGAGACTGCTCTTTTCTGTACTCTCAGAGCCCAGTGTTAACACACCTCACTGTTCACAAATGCTCATCCAACAAATCAATGAATTATCTACCATCAGTGATCAACCAGGCAAAAACAAAGGGCAAGAGCTGGGAGACAAGGGCCTCCGATTTCTTCAGCGATCCAGGGCTTTCTTCAGCGATCCTTAGCCTTTCAGAGGATGGTGATCTAATCTTGAGCCATTTTCCAAAAAAAAAGTTGGAAAGAGGGCAGCCATTCTTAAGGTGTGGTATCAGCTGAGAGCTTGTTAGAAGTGTGAATTTCAAGTCCCACGCAGCCCTCAGGAATCCGGAACTCTGAGGGCGGGCGGCCAGCCCGTTTTAACAAGCCTTCCAGGTGATTGTGATGGTTCTAGAGCCACTGGCCTGGAGGGAGCACCCCAGGATCAGGTGATTTGTTAACAGGGGCAGCCAGAAACAGACTTCTGGGTTGTGACAGCTCTTTCAACGAATACTTATTGGATGTCAATGCTCACTGGTAGAGATGGATGACATGAAAGAATTCTGCTCCCTGCCTTTTAGGGATAGGCTGGGTGGTGGGGGATTAAGACTTGCATATGAATCATGACAGTGCCGTGTATCATGTTCTTTCTTTGCCCTGGGTATTTAACTAAAGTGCTGTGGGATTACAGGGCCAAGATTTAAAGAAACTGTGTTTGATCTACGCCATCAAGAGAGAGCAGTCATTTCAGGGGAAACGGTGACCTTTAAGACAGTCCATTTCTCATGAAGATCCATTTTCCCATAGACAAAGTGGGGTGCAGGGCTTAGGAGAGCCAGTTTTTATCAAAAAAGGACCCCGAGAACCTACTGTACAGCACAGGGAATTCTACTCGATGCTCTGCAGCAACCTGAATGGGAAGGAAATCCAACAAGAGGGCCTATATGTATATATACAGTTGATTCACTTTGCTGTACCCAACACTGCAAAGCCAACTATGAATGTGGAGTGAAAGTGTCAGTCAGTCGTGTCCTACCCTTTGTGACCTCGTGGACTGTAGCGCGCCAGGCTCCTCTGTCCATGGGATTCTCCAGGCAAGAATACTGGAGTGGATTGCCATTTCTTTCTCCAGGGGNCAAAGCCAACTATGAATGTGGAGTGAAAGTGTCAGTCAGTCGTGTCCTACCCTTTGTGACCTCGTGGACTGTAGCGCGCCAGGCTCCTCTGTCCATGGGATTCTCCAGGCAAGAATACTGGAGTGGATTGCCATTTCTTTCTCCAGGGGATCTTCCCAACCCAGGGAACAATACTCCAATAAAAATTAATTAAAAAAACCCACAATATGCAATCATAGAGAAGGTCAATCTTATTTTTAATTATTTCCCCCATACAATTAGACATTTATTTTCTGCTGATTGGAGTATGCAAGAATAAAATACTTATTGTTTAAAGGTCATGTATTTAACACAAGAGAAGGGCATTACACATTAGACGATATCCCTAACACTGACTATGCATATATTTGTACTGAATATAAAAGAAGAGAGATGAAAATACACTGTTTATTGCAAAAAAAAAGTATCCCAAATATAGTTCTGGTAAGCGAATAGTGGCTCATCGGTGAAGAATTCGCCTGCCAATGCAAGAGACACAGGTTCAATCCCTGGGTTGGGAAGATCCCCTGGAGCAAGATAATGGCCACCCACTCCAGTGTTCTTGCCTGGGAAATCCCATGGACAGAGGAGCCTGGGGGCTACAGTTCACGGGCTCAAAAAAGAGGTGGACACGACTGAGTGACGAAACAGCAGCAACCGATCTAAGTGAAAACTGACCTCTTCTCACTTCTGCAGGTAGAGGCACTGTGGGCTGGCCTTGAATGTAAGCAGCCTGGCCCCACTCACTCATCAGACAGCTCCTATTCGGGACAAATGTTTCAGGCCACAGTGAGCCAGTTTAACAGGTAGGAAAAGCAAGGATTGAGATCCAGAAGCGCTTCCTCAGGCGAGAGCACCACGCTAGCCCTCAGGTTCATCCGCTGGTACAGGAGATCCTGCCGAGATGCTAGAAGGGCCCTCTCAGATGTCAGCTCTGCAGCTCAGAGCTACTGAGATGCACAGGGTTGGGTGGGTAGCACGCATCACCACTCTGGTGGAATGCAGGAGTACTCGGTACGTGAAAAGCAAAGAGTTCAGTCTCAGAAGCAAGAGAGATTTAACTAGCACCTATGAATACCTGTGGGCTCCCTGGGTGGTGCCAGTAGTAAGGAACCTACCTGCTAGTGCAGGAGACACGGGTTCGATTCCTGGGTCAGGAAGATCCCCCAGAGGAGGGCATGGCAACCCACTCCAGGATTCCTGCCTTGGAGAATCCCATGGACAGAGGAGCCTGGTGGGCTACAGTCCAAGGGATCGCAAAGAGTCAGACACGATGAAGCAATTTAGCACGCACACACATTAATACTTGTAGAAGGATCCAAGGACTGTAATTAAAGCTGGGTGCCACCAAACGTAAACTGAGAAGAAAAATCTGGATGGTTTTCAAGTTTCATACAGAAAACACCAAGAAGATGAAGTTTTCAGAGCATGGTTCATTCACGGTCTTCTGAATGCCTGCCCAGCACCAAGCAGTTAGAACATTCACCTACCCGTGCTCTCGAGAATGGAAAGAGCGAACTCTTAACACCTCACTACTGCCAGTTTTGTCTTCATATTCTGTTGGGGGAATCACTAAGGGCAGAAACAACCTGTTTGCCTTTCATGGTGCTTTCTCTTACTATGGTATTTTCTTTGAAACCAGCACGGCTGCACTCACGAGCCACAAAATGCCCTGGACTAGAATTACATATTTGATATTTATACATGAAAAGGGGAATAAAGACCCTCTGCGGCTTCTCCATGGGAGCTACAGAAATTGGCACACCTGGCATTCAGCGCGTGTGCAGAAGAGTTCATAAGGGATCACCTTCTCTTTCCACGAGGCCACCGGATCCAAACGTCCTGATCCCTAAGGCTCCTGCAAGGGGGTCTCAAAGGTAGGAAGCGAAGCTGTGGGTTGGATGCTGGTTCGTAAACAACTGGCAGGACTTGCCTGCATCTCTTCTTTAATCACTTTAACCCTGTTCCTCATAGAAAGCTGGAGGCCAGGGCAATTCAGCGGCTCCTTTTGTCACTTGCCTGCCATAAATATGCACCAGCCTGCGTCTGAAAGGCTGAAGGAGGCCGCAAGCTTGCTGGACATTTATCATGCTCTGTTCCCCGCTAACAAGCAAATACTTTCGCTGAATGGACCATTAGGGCTCATTGTCAGATGCAGAATGCAAGGTGCTGGGATGTGACCAGCTTGTAAATGAGGGGTGCCCCTTCTCTTAGATGAACCTGGGCAAACGCACTGGGTCTTTGGACATGATTTCTGAATTGCACTGGAGAGGAAGGTAGGGCAGCAGGCCCTGTGGGGGCAGGTCTCTGGGCCCTCTCTCACACGTGTTGAAGTGGCGAAAGCCACACCGAAGTGAGCAAAGAAACAGGCAACACGTGTCAGAAAACCATCGCCCCCCCCACCCCCGTCGAGTTGGCTCTCTGGGAACTGGGAACAAAATCCACAAGGTGGGTCTAAAACGGAATAATTTTGATTTAGTGAAGATCTTCAGACATGGGATGCGTTCGTCTAGAAAGTCACCAGGCTGTTTTTCTGAGGACGGCCCCCAGATGCCCCGCTCCAGCAAGTCATCACCCTGGCGGGTTGTAGCTTTCCGTTTTCTCAGTCTCTTAAGAGTTCAGACTTTCCTAAAGAAATGCTGAGACTTTTCTAAGACGTCAAACAGGAGGCAGAAAAAGCAAAAATCTCCTTTCTGGCCTGACCTAACTTGCCGATGCCACTCTGCCTGGAACCCAATCACGGCTTCAAAGGCCGACTTTGGTTAATGACTAAAATGCAAAGTGTGGACCTCCAAGACAAACGCCCGGCCTATGGACAGGGCTGTTCAGGGCACGGGGCAGCAAGAGCCTTTTCTGTTTTTAAGTTTCAAGCTGGCGGCATTCACACTTTTACAGTCCTACCCTTTCCCCAATGGGGGCCTGTCCCATTCAACTCAACTCACGCTTAGGAGTGAAATGTCATCTCCACCGGTGGGGGCATATCGGATTACTACCTGTCTGAATGAAGATGCAATTCCCCCTGCGATTTTGCTTAATTATACTTTTCTTTTTTTTCCTGGGAGTGGGAAACACAAAACTCAGAGAGGAGCTAGCTCCCTGGCAGAGGCGGGGGTCGGGGTGATATATAAATGTTTAGCTCAGCTTTTCACCGGGCTGGGGCTGAAAGATGGCTGAAATCAAAAGGTCTGTGTTTTCTTTTCAGATCCCTGCAGCCCTTCCTAGCCCCTCTGGGCTCTGTTCATCCCCAGCAGGTCCCTGCCTGGAGACCAAAGAGATGAAGGCAGGTACCGCCAAGGGCGGCTAATCCTACATTACGGCAGCCGCTGTTAGGCCAGGAGTTAAGAAGGAAAAGCTTGCAGGCCTGCACTCACTGCAGTGAGCCGAGGTTTTAATCAGCCGCAACCTCAACCTCTGGAAAAGGCAGTCAATGGGACCCTACCTTGGCCATATTATCCGCCACCAATGAGCAAGAACTGAGCCATCTTTTCTTCCCGGCTTCAACCATCTCGGGCCACAAGGGGGGCTTTCATACCTTCTAATCCGAGTTTCCAAGTCTGTATGGCTCCCACATAATAGCCAACAGCCTGAAGCAAGGGCCTTCCTTTCTACACTCTTTTCAGAGACGTGTCATTCCCCACATCCAGCTAATCTATAGGTTGCCATGGCTTCACCCTTTATCTGCCTTTACATCTTATGAACTGCATGGATTTACCACATTATTTTTATCTGAAAGACAGAAAATGGTGGTTTTATTGCCATACAATCAGATTACCGCTGCTAGCTTCTCTATGCCTTTTTACCATACTTCAATCAAAAGGGATCCGTGTCTTTTTACTCTGCCCTTGATTTACATTACATCTGTAAAGACCCAGTCTGGGTTGTAATCCCCTTATTAACTATGACCAGGGTTGATTTGCCTAAAAATAAAAGCAAATTGTGTCAGACCCTTTCACTTTGTTTTTGATTCGGAACTACAAAATGGATTACTAAAGAAATCTTCAGAGTTCACACGGCTCGTATAGTACTGAATTTAAAATGAGAATTAAACAAGTCAAACAGGAGAGCGATGTCCACGGTCTACATTTTCCATCATGGGAGAAGGGCTGAATTGCCTATGTCTTTGTGTTCTTTGGCTTTAGAGAGACAATGAAGCCACAGGAGTTTTTCCAAGCTGTTCGGAACTCTGTCCCTTCCCTACCCTACCCTTCCCTCTTGCCTTTTCTTCTCCTCCTCTCTCCCAGCCCCATTCTAATTCCTCCACTTAAAAAAAAAAAAGATAGAGGTGGGGGGAGCTCATTCCCGAAAGACCTAATTCCTAACTAGCAGCTTCTAGTCTGCATATGTTAATAAAAATATTTTAAGCAGTTGAACACTCCCCATTTAAGGCTCTACTCTACTGCACGAAGAGCAAGCTCCGAAGTAAATCTATGGAGAATATGAAAAGTGACCTGAAAAACAGGTTTTTACGGCAGCAGCCAGAAACTAGGCGGCCCCCAGTACCGTTTCGACGATTATTTTCCTTAGAAGAGCCCTCCGTTTCATCTCATTTGCAGTGGGAGAGTTCAAGAATAAAGTTTTCACGGAAAGTTCAAGAAACAGCCTGCTTGTTCTTTTTTCTTTCTTTTCTGATAAGGGTCTCAAGTCTGTATTTCCTTCCCCCTGCCACTCCCATCCCTGTGACGCGTCACTGCAGTCACGCTGGGATCTCAAATCGATTCCCATTAGGTGCCGGCGCTGGAGACGTAGCTGGTGGGGGGGGGGGGTCACTCTCAGCCACCCCCAGTACTACTTGAATTATTTCATTGTGGGGCCAGGTAGCAAAGGCCCTCTGCAGGTAATCACCATGCTGACCCACCAACCAGAGGATTCCTGTCGGTGTATTTCCAGATAAGAGGTTTTACGATAATGATTCTGAATATACCGCTGACTCTTCAGCTGACTCCGAATGGAGGAGCCAAGCCCATCAGCAGTTCTCAGCTGGTACGGGCTGGACGGCCCATTTACCTGTCCCCCGGCTTCGGCCGGCACGTTTTGGGACGCGGGAGTCATTTGCATGTCTTTGCCTCCTAGGACAAGTGTCAAGAGCTACTCTTTTTGAAAGATTTTGAACCAAGTGCTTAAGGAATCATCTTAACTTCCAGCTCCCGTTTCTGAAGCTCTAGGCTGTAATTGCTGAGGTTAAAAAGTGCCATCCCTGGACACACGATTCCCAAATCAATTCTCTCCTGGCCTGAAAAGAAGGCTCCCAAGCCTGCAGTGAGATCTCGAGGCTGCCCCGGCTTTGTGCTCGCCCTGGCTCGGTCGTCCTGTGCAACAGCGACAGTCCATTACCTACAGTTTATCATCCTGACAAAATGTGAGGGCTGTGGATGTGAAAGCATGAACAATTCCACCCCTGGTGCTTTGTGCTTTTTTTTACCCCCCTGTCTATATTAAAACCGACAAGATTAACCCAAACGCAAACTGGGGAGCATAGTTCAAGGGGCTATTGAATCCTTGCTGAATGTGCATTTGTTTACCTACAAAAATAAGAATTTCAGACACAATGGAAGGCCGGCCGGCTTATATATGGTATTGAATGGACTGTTTAAACAGCACTATCCATTGTAGTTTATTTTATCAATCTCTGACAGGTCTGTATTTATTCAGAGCCTGACTGTGGTGGAGCCTAAGTATTATAGGTTATCTGGACATTTTCCAGCCATTCTTTTGTATCAAGTCAATCAATATCAGGAATTCACCATTATGTAGGGAAAAAATGACCTGAGAAAAGCAAAACGCTGTTTAACTAGTATATGGGGCATATACTAGGGAACAGCACTCCTAGATAGAAGAAACGAATGCTCCAAATTCAACAAAGCTAGTGTAACTCACTCCAGAATCCCATACCAATACCGACTTGCTCACTCTAAAGTGAAGTTAATAATAAATATATATATTTTAAAGAGCAAACCTTTTTTTTTTTTGGCTAAAACATCATGCTTGGAAAAAATTATTCTACTGAAATGTTAATTAGCAATGAAAGCCAGGCTCTGCTTTTCTCTCTAGAGTTTTAAAAAAAAAAAGCTACACAAACAAAATGGCCACAGTTGACACAACTCTTCCTTGAACCTGTCTCTTATACACANCTCCTCTTTCACTTTCATCAAGAGGCTTTTTAGCTCCTCTTCACTTTCTGCCATAAGGGTGGTGTCATCTGCATATCTGAGGTTATTGATATTTCTCCCGGCGATCTTGATTCCAGCTTGTGTTTCTTCCAGTCCAGCGTTTCTCATGATGTACCCTGCATGTAAGTTAAATAAGCAGGGTGACAATAAACAACCTTGACGTACTCCTTTTCCTATTTGGAATCAGTCTGTTGTTCCATGTCCAGTTCTAACTGTTGAAGTTCCTAACAGCCCTCAAATTCCATGCTCCTTTCACTGCCCTTCCCTAACAAACCATTAAAGCCCTTCAACCCAAATTCACAGAAGTCATTAGGGAAGAAATGCTGCAACAGGTTTGGGGTTACATTTTTCAGCCTAGTCAAGAGGCTTTTATGTTTTTAGAATAAGGTGACCTGAGCCTTTGACAGACCAAAATTGTCAGATTCCTCTTTTCTTGACACTATTAATGAATAACAAGCCTCTTACCTACAGAGAGAACCAAGTATATGCCCCATCCAACAGGCAGGCACATGGGTACTTTCATAAGGTTTAAATATCTCCTCATTTAGTTAATTAGTTTCTTAAAATTAGTTCTGGATTCATAAGTGATCATTCGTGGCTGTGGCAAATTTTTCTCTTGATCAGGGTACAATTTATTAGAATCACAGAGCAGGAGGGGGTTTCACATTGGATGTTTCTCTGGCTGAAGTCTCAATATTTCAGACTCCATCCTGTCCCCTCTGATGGATTTCAAAAATTATCAAGTCTAAACTCATTCATATAAAATAAAGGCCCTCTTAGTCTGACTCCTGGGCGACAGCCACATGGAGTACATGGAGTCTCCTGAATGCTCCCTCCATCCTTCACCTTCTGTTGTTCCTGTGTGTGAATCAGAGCCTTGACTTGTGACACCTAGAAAATTCAGATTCATCTCTCACCACATAGCTCAGGTGCCACTTCCTGCAGGGAGCCTTTCCTGATTTTCCATTTCTGAGTCAGTGGCCCCTTCTACATGCTCTGCATGGTCCTACATGCTCTGCATGGTATACGTCTTCCATCATAACATTTATCACACTTCTATTAATTTTTTTCTCCAACTGGATCATGAACTCCTTGATGGCAGGGGCAGCTTCTTGATTAATATATAAACCAGGATATACAAGAGCACTATAGCGCACCATCAAATACTCTGCAGCTTAAAGCTCAAGGTAAACTAGGCATGAGGCTATTGCCATCTCTTTCAGACTGGCATCAGTGAGCATCAGGTACTGTTTACCAGATAAGGAGGAGGCTCTGAGGAACCCTGCCAGGAAGAGAGAGGCAGGATGAACATAATGATTTCATGATCTGAATTTATGAGGGTTTGCTGGGAGGAATGAACTGCTATGGGTCTGTCACTTTATGGGCCTTCTATTAAATTTCTAGGCATCATTAAAAAAAATTGTTATAGCCATGCTTTGTTATATCCACTACTTTCTCCAGAAACTAACTTAAAGAACAGCACAAAGATCAGAGAGGTCATATTTTAAAGGTGGTATATTGCCGGGAGAGATATCAATAACCTCAGATATGCAGATCACACCACCTTCATGGCAGAAAGTGAAGAGGAACTAAAGAGCCTCTTGATGAAAGTGAAAGAGGAGAGCGNGCGAATTTCGGGGGTGACGGGGACGGAGAGGCGGAGGGGCGGCGGGAATTCTCTCCGAGTCTCGGCGGAGCGCGGGCCCCCGGAGCGGCCGGGACGCGCCGCGCCGCCGCTTCCGCGGACCCACAGTGCCCACTAGCGGCCGGCCTGCGCGCTCCGCGGCCAGAGCGGGACCCTCGAGGGGCAGGTACTCCGCGCGCGCGCCCCGCCGCGCAGAGGGGCCGCGCGCGAGATCGGCGGAGTGAGGAACCGTGGCGGGAGCGCGGCGGGGACGAGGCGCTGTGCACACGATTGCAACAATTCGATTTGAAAAATTTATGTTGTATACCTACCTACAGCATGCTTTAAAAAAATTCCTTTCTACACCAGGGTTCCCTTAATGTTTTAAACGCAAAGAATCGGTCACTACTATTGCTACGAATTCTAAATTTTAAAGATGGATTATCCACTAAATTTAAAACAATTACTTATGTGGTTAAAAAAATATGTATCTCGTTTAGATAGTTTGAGCCCTTTCCCTCTTCTTTGTAATAACTTTGGAAGGGTTTTATGGTGCATTCAGTATTCAGTTTTTGGACATTAAGAATGTACATTTCAACTGGGAATGTTAAAACTTTTGTGAAGGCTACTTTGTTAAGGCTGAAAATACCAAGGCAGGCGAGGTACCCAATATATTCATATTGTTCCAAACAACTCTTTACAAGAAGAAAACAACTCTATTTTCTGCATTTGCTAGTTTTCAATGAAAGACTCCAACTTGCGAAAAGTATTTTAAAGTTTCAAAGACAGCAAACCGACTGGAAGTCATCCTGACTCCCAGAGGACTGAAAAGCTGGGAGCAAACAGGCAGTGTATTTCACAAAAGCAAGTTGTTGTTTAATAAGCTTACAAACATTTAAGGGATTCATTTGAAACAATATAAAGCTAGCTTATAACCCTTTAGAAGTACTAAAACCGAGTGTCTCAGTAGCTGTTTCACATTTAGCAAACTTGGGTTGTGAAATTTAAGTTGTGACCTCTGAGCACCTACATCCTCTCTCCAAGTAAACCAGAGGAAAGAAAGGAAATTTGCATTGTCTGAAAATAACCCTGGCTTCCATTTTTAGTCAATCAGATATTCTCACATCCAGAGCATTTTACCTTGGGGAAAATGTAAATGTACATGTTTAAATGGCTTCCTTTTATTTTTTTTAACATTTTAATGTTTTTTTTTCTCATTTTTTTATTTTACAATACTGTATTGCTTTTGCCATACATCAACATGAATCCACCACGGGTGTACATGAGTTTCCAGTCCTGAACCCCCCCTCCCACCTCCCTCCCTATACCATCTCCGGGTACNTAAATGGCTTCCTTTTATTTTTTTTAACATTTTAATGTTTTTTTTTCTCATTTTTTTATTTTACAATACTGTATTGCTTTTGCCATACATCAACATGAATCCACCACGGGTGTACATGAGTTTCCAGTCCTGAACCCCCCCTCCCACCTCCCTCCCTATACCATCTCCGGGTACCCCAGTGCACCAGCCCCAAGCATCCTGTATCCTGCATCGAACCTAGACTGGTGATTCGTTTCTTACATGATATGATACATGGTTCAGTGCCTAAATGGCTTCCTTTTAAATTAGAAAAATAAAGTGTGTTCTTGACCAAAAAATAAAATTACACAAAAAGATTCCTATTATATAACTTTCATGTGAATATGTATTAACTTACTTTCAGTACAAATAACTGTAAAAACTATGTGAAAAGTACCAGCAGTAGCAACACCACTACTCTTTAATTACAATAATTAAAAGCATTACCCAAAGTCACTTGTATCTGTTGTATATGTATCTACAAGGAAAAACCACCAGTCCATCTGCCTGTATGGGTCAGTTTAATAGCTCTTTGTATTTGGACATCATCTTACAACTGTGAGAGAAACCTGGTTATTTTTGAAAACCTGTAATTCTACTCGCACATATTTAGCCCTACATCTAAAAATGAGATTTTATTTCAGCAAAAATTACTTCAACTACTTCCAGTGTTAAGGAATAAATTTTTAAGTCTAATCAAACTTTGAGGGATTTCAGAGACATAACCAAGTATAAAAATTGACGGATATAAATTGGAATAAACATAGAACGTAGTGGTCAATATAAAAGTTCGATAGTTGTAGTTTTAAAAATAAGAGGGCAATGAATTTTGTCCAAGAAAATGTGCCTTACTAGTCATGTTCCTACCCCTTTAGGGTTCATATGCAAGCTTTGGTCTTTGGGACTTACTTTTCTTACATATTCCTTATATAGTATTCCAAGACTTACTTTGAAAGACATCTTTAACTTTCAAAAAACTAAAGAAATGTCTAAGTTTACCATTACAGAAAAATTGCTGACGTTTGATTCTTGTTGAGTAAATGTTGTCAAAAGCCATGAATTTTCTAACACAGCCAGAAGCCCCGACCACACTACATGCAGTTTATGTCATACACGTTACTCAAGCTGTAAGAGCTCTTCCCTCGAGCGACACTTTGCTTGGTCTATTCCCAGGTAAGACCTTTCAAAGCGACACTTTGCTTGGTCTATTCCCAGGTAAGACCTTTCAAAGCACAACTCTTAGATCACCTTTGCCACACATTCCTGCCCCATCAGCTTATAAAATTCCTATTATTACACATTGCAGCACGCTGAGTTAGTGTCTACTTATTAGTTTGGTAGGAAAAAATTATTAGTCATTACTTAGGGTTCTCGGTCAAGAGAGTAATTTTTCCCTTTGGAAAGTTTCATGACAACTCATACCTTATAGGCCCTAACATAGTTAAGGAACCAAATACCATTCCTACTACAGATGGCTTCCAACGTGACTTTCCAGTGGTAAAGAATCCACCCGCCAACACAGGATATGCAAGAGAAATGAGTTTGATCGCTGGGTCAGGAAGATCCCCTGGAGAAGGAAATGGCAGCCCACTCCGGTATTCTTGCCTGGGAAATTCCATGGACAGAGGAGCCTGGTGGGCTAGTCCATGAGGTCACCAAGAGTTGGACACAACTGGGCAAACACATAGTAATCTAATAAATCTCTAGATCAAACTATCACTGCTTTTATATTAATGCAAAAGCACTCTGTGTGGAAAGAATGCAGATATGGCTCCAATTACCAGGGTAACCTGGCACAAGACTTCACTTTAGATCAAACCAGTCACCCCTAAAGGAAATCAACCCTGAATATTCATCGGAAGGACTGATGCGGAAGCTTCAATACTTTGGCCACCTGACCCAAAGAGCTGACTTCACTGGTAGACTGATGCTGAGACACTGAAGGCAAAAGGGGGCAGTAGAGGATGAAACGGTTAGATGGCTTCACCAACTCAATGGACATGAATCTGAGCAAACTCCAGGAGACAGTGGAGGATGTAAGTGCCTGGTAGGTTATGGTTCATGGGGTCGGGAAGAGTTGGACACGACTTAGTGATTGAACATGCTGAGATTCCCACTTTGTGCACTGATAAGATACAGACATCCTGTGTAATATAATAAATTCTGCTCTCAACATGTAAGGGGTATTACTGACCAGCAGTCTCCCATCAAAACGTTTTTGCTCCTTTATCCCACTTTGCAGTAAGAGATTTCATAGTACCTAGAACCAATTGGAATTATATTAATTGTTCATGTTGTCATTAATTTAATCCATGGTGAAAGCCTGGAAAATGAAGGCAACAATCATTACCCATATGTATACAAAGAACCCATTTTATTCTAACCCTAATAAACCAGGCTTAGTGATCAAGTTATAGCAATCTTACAAGGTTATTGATGCTACTGAACACACAACACACCTTCGCTTGAGTGGTGGTGAAAACTACCTGAACACCAATTTTACTTTTACTCTGAAACTTACTGGCTTCAGACATGGAAAGATAAATAAAAAGTAAAACTGTTCCAGCATCCCCTGATCAACCATCGCAGACTCAGGAAAGGGACAATCTTGTAAAATGTCCCATGAAGTTCAATCACACACACACCAACTTTTAAGTCCTACTGGGTTGTCTGTATCCCCCTTTCCATTGCTTCCTAGTTGCAAATCACTCATTCTAGTAATTATATACAGTAAATGGATCAGGCAATGTGATTTAACCATCTGAAAACCAATTATGCTGCTGCTGCTAAGTTGCTTCAGTCGTGTCCCACTCTGTGCGACCCCATAGCCCACCGGGCTCCCCCAGCCCTGGGATTCTCCAGGCAAAAATACTGGAGTGGGTTGCCATTTCCTTCTCCAAAATGAAATCACTCAGTCGTGTCCGACTCTTAGCAACCCCATGGACTGCAGCCTACCAGGTTCCTCCGTCCATGGGATTTTCCAGGCAAGAGTACTAGAGTGGGGTGCCATTGCCTTGGCTATCTGCTAAAAAAAACATACAGTGTGAAACATACAGCATAAAACAGATTACCGCTCCACTGGCAACTCTGTGCCACTGGACCACAGACTGTTAAAAAGAAAATAGCAACTCAAAACACAAGGGCCAACAAGAAAATTTATGAACGACAAAGGTGACGGTGAAGAATTAACACCTCCGATGGCTCTGGGTGTAAAGGAGCAGAAAGCAGGGACAACTGATGACAGAAACTCTGGCTTTATTAACATCTTTGGTTGAGAACTTTATTAACAACTTTAGTTGAGAACTCTGATAATAAAACAAAGCCTTGGAAACAATATAAACACCTCAACTGGCCCAGATTCTATGCTTATTTTACCCCAGAAATTTAAAAAGTAGTAATAATTTTCTTTTGCAAATTTTTTTTTAGTAAACTAAATTATTTGCAAAATCTTAAAATACTTGACAATACTAGTAAAACTGACTCAGAAATTAACTGAGGACAGGGAGAGCCTAATTTGCTGTCTTCACAAGAAAAACTGAAGCAGTGTATCTTTAACTACAAACCCCTTCCCCTCTTTGCAAGCATTAAAGAGTCCTCACACATAGCTAATTTAAAGGTTTAGTTTATACAACTGATTTCATTCTGCAAACTCCACAATATAAATGGCAATAACTACATATTTTAAATACTGTAATAAAAATAAACAGTCATTAGTTAATTCTGTAATGCAATAAGAACATATAACTTTAAAAAAACAAATCGTGAAGAAAAGCATACTTAATAAATTAAGGAACATCTGAACTGCTAATAGTTTGGGAAAGAATTTGAACTTTTATAGTATGTATACAAAAGCAGTAGAAATGAAGAAAACAAATGACTACATATTGCTGTTGCACAGAGAAGATTGGGTGTACTTTATTAACAATTCCATCCTCTTTCCTGCAGCCTGGAGCAGGAACAGTTTCATTATTGGACGGGAGTCTCCAACAGCAAAGGGATACTGCAATACGTTACTAAGCAACTCACTGTGATTTCACACCATAGGAGGCAGGAAGAAATTTTTTAAAAATTAAAAAAGGCACGCATAAGCTGATATCATATATTCTAAAGTCCAGGCTACTCTCTTAGATACAATGTTTAGAACACTTCTATAGCAAAACAATTTTTAGATAAACATTTCCAAAAACTTGAATATACAACTTAGGAACAATGGATCTGCAACCCCCCCCCCAAAAAAAGTTACATTTAAAAAAAAGTGTTAAGAATCATAATTAGAGCTAACCTAATTTAGAGATTAAAAAAGGGATTCATAAGCAACCTAAATTCTTTAGGTAAACAAAGTGAATGTTTTACTAGAGTAGAAGGTACCATGTTCACTAAGTCAGTTCTCACTACAGTTCATGCCTATTTAAAATTCTATCTTTAAAGATATTTAAACCTAGTTTATTGTTCCTTATCACAATTAAGACTCAGGAAGAGCTCAAACTAAAGCATGCACACACAAAATAATCTAGCATTTAGCCATCTCATTAATTTATGTCTTCACTTTTAAAAGACTGGTCAAACTGTCTCAAAAATACTGGAAGGTTTCTCTACTTTGATGACATATCTATGCATCTCAGGCAGCTTTTTTTATATCCATCTCCTTTTCCTGAATAAATGTTTTAATGCCAGTTGACTTAAACATATGTAAAGATAAATGAGGCAGATTCTAGAGTATAGAAGTCATTTATAAGATACCACATGCAAAAACAAAAGAAAAACTTTTAAGTTGAAATGTGTTTTCCCCCAAAATAAATGTGCAGGTACCCTCCACTGAGGGTGATCTGACCACCTTAGCCTTCTATGAAAGAACAGAGCTAAGTTCTTTCTGATGGCCCACTGTGAAAATAATTTAAGATACTGTAAATTTTCAGAAGCATTTTTCTAGTTTTTATTAAGTATAATTTATGGTAATACTTATTATCCTAAAATAGAGGTGTAGGATCGAGAATTTAAATCTTTTTCTGAGTGCTTAATCTTTCTTAAAGGTAATACTGCTGCCATAATTTGTGTCGGCGTAAATTAGGTATTTGTAAAAATAGCCATTAAATACTAATTCTCAAGTATATTTAAAGTACATATAAATCCTATGTTAAAAGTATAAGCTAGAAGAAATATATAGCATAGTCCTAGGATTTCTAGATTGTTGACATCAAAAAGTAAACCACCCTCTTTAAGACTTAACAGAACTTTAAAAAAAATTGCTTCAACATATGAATTTAAGACTTTACTTTATTCAGCAAAATTATTTATTTACACAGTGGGGAATGCTGGTTTGATTCTGTCAATGAGATAGAAAAGGGTGAACAGAGACAATACTGAACTGTGTATGTATCCTGTGCCAGAGGTGACCAACTGCGTCCTTACCTGTGTCAGGAACACCAAGGGCAACGGTATCGCGAGACCCTGGCTAACAATACACCACAAAGGCCCAGTGACACCCTGGGGCTTCCAGTGCAACCACCAACTTTTTCTTTTTTTATAAATATATAAAAAAACAAAAAGTCAGCAAAACCAGCATTATGATGTAGTAAACAGAGTGTAACTCTAAAGTCAGTGGGTCAGTAAAAACCTTATCAGACCATCCATAGTTTACGAAGTGATCTGTTCTTCCTCAGATCACTAACAGAGTCCAACAGGTGAAAAATAGATCGCTTTTTAGAAGGTAACAATGATCTGATAAGGATCTGACTTAATGGACGTTAAGAG
>SJYV01030330.1:2597461-2650702 GCA_006410875.1 Neotragus pygmaeus | reverse complement strand
AGCACAGCCCCTATTAAAACAAGCTAACTGTCCAGATTTTCCAAATTAAAAAAACAAAAACAAAACAAAAAAAACCACTTCAACATGAAGCTACCATACAAAGTTTTTCCATATTTCTTCGTAAAAAGTTCAGAGTTTGCAGTCTAATCCTGGGTTTTTAACGAGAAGGACAGTTTCGGCCTGGACTTCCCCTTGCCCAGGATAATTTTTTGTTCTTCTTTTTGTTGACGCTGTCGCTCTTGTTCTAGTTTCATCCTTTCCTCATGAATCTTTCTTTGTTCTTCAACAATTCTCAACTGTTCTTCAGCCTGTAAGTTACAAGTTAAAAATTAGTAATAAATTTTTTTATTTGTAATATTCTGACAAATTAATCAAAAAGGTATACAAAAGTTTATGTTGAAAAAACTCTTGTCTAAGATGACATAGAAGGTATCAGGGAAAAATATTGAGGAAGTCGAAAAGAACTCCTTATAAATTATTCTAACATTTTCCAATATTGTTTTTTATGAAAAATATATGAACAAATTGTTAGGAAAGCACATGAACATTTTGAAGATGAAAAGAAGTTTCTATAATCATGCCTTAAGCTCAGTGTACATTTTGTCCTATTACCTATTTTTATCTATCATTTTAGGAACCAAACTAACAAACTGTCAATTACGAATGGAGGCATGAATTCTAAAGAGTATTCTATCTACCAATTTGCTTAACTAAATTTATAATCAGAAAGGCATACAAAAATCCTCAATGGTGCTATATTATACTGTCATATTGACAACCAAAAAATAATAAACTTTTTTCTGAAGAGAAAAATAACGAAACCTTTCTGACTTGGCTGACTATTAAAGCACTAATTTCAATCAGTTCAGTCACTCAGCAAGCATGTCTGACTCTTTGCAACCCCATGGACTGCAGCATGCAAGGCTTCCCTGTCCTTCACCAACTTCCGGAGCTTGCTCAAACTCGTGTCCATCAAGTCAGTGATGCCATCCAACCATCTCATCCTCTGTTGTCCCCTTCTCCTGNCTCTTTGCAACCCCATGGACTGCAGCATGCAAGGCTTCCCTGTCCTTCACCAACTTCCGGAGCTTGCTCAAACTCGTGTCCATCAAGTCAGTGATGCCATCCAACCATCTCATCCTCTGTTGTCCCCTTCTCCTGCCTTCAATCTTTCCCAGCATCAGGGTCTTTCTCAATGAGTCAGTTCTTCGAATCAGGTAGCCCAAGTATTGGGAGTTTCAGCTTCAGTATCAGTCCTTCCAATGAATATTCAGGACTGATTTCCTTTAGGATGAACTGGTCCAGAAGGTTTATCTTTAATCTGAAGGTGTGTCTCCTGGGTTGGGAAGACCCCCTAGAGAAGGGATAGGCTACTCACTCCAGTTTTCTTGGGCTTCCCTGGCTAATTTCAATGGACACCAATAAAATTTAATTCCTGCAATGCCTTCAACTCCTTCAGCCTCAAGCAAACAACTTCCTGTGTTCTCTAGAGAAGATTTCCTCTCTGCATCAAGAAAATTCAGGCCATTCTCACCAGCTCCTTCCTCCTCAAGTCGCTCTTCTCTCCAAAGATACCACATCCACTTCCTTAAACTCTCAACTAGGTGCAATTCCACTCCACTCTCCCCCAGGGGACATCAGGCAATGTGTGGTGGTGACTTGAGTCATCACGACTGGGGTGTGGCTGCTGGCATCTCATGGGGAGAGAACAGACTACCAAACACCCAACAAGGCCTAGGACAGCCCCCGCAACAAACAACTCACTCCAAAGTTGAACAGTGCCAAGGTTTAGACCACCTGTGCCAACCCTTGACTTCTGAATCTCAGTTATCACCAAGTTGGCCTTTTCTCCCTATTTGACCTTGATCGTAAAATATTCACTGCATCATCTGAATGCCTTTTTATTTCCAAAGTAAAAAATTCATTGCTTTCATTTCCATTATGCTCCTGAAATTGCTTTCTAGATGGTACATGCAGCTGAGTCAACGTGTAGTAAAGACTCTCAGAGTGCATGCCTGTGCTTTGGAAACTTTCACCAATACAGACATCCCTCAAGTTCTAACTCGGCCTTAAGGAAAGCATATTAGAAAGAACCCTGGGGATTGAAGGATTTTATATCATACACCTCAACAACCCACTTGAGAAATTTATGAAAAGCACTTTGGCACTATCTACCCCAAACTACATTTTCATAGCACTTTTATATCCAGCAATTTCATTTTCTACTAATTTTATTCTATAAATATACTTGCATACATGCAAAATTGAACAAATTTATTGTAACATGGTTTGTAAAAGACTGGAAAAACCCTATAAAAGAAAATACTGTGTAACTGTTAAATCCAGAATTATGTGATATTATCTAATTAAAAAAATTAAACAAGATTTAAAAAGCAACTTTCTTCACAGACAGAAAAAACTATTCCAACTGTATTGAAATTAACTTCAGATTTGAGTGAAGAAAAAGAAAAGGCTCATTTTCATTAAGTCTACAACTACGGGAAATGACAGTGTCTATGTAGTGGGGGAGCATAATTAAGCTGGGCTGACACTAACCACTGAAGCACAGGGCCTGCCACTGGCACCCGACAACGGAACAAGTCTCGAAACCTGAAGCACACCCTTCCTGCCTCTATACACCCACACACTTGTAATCTGTTCTATTACGGCTTTAAACTAAGCATATTTTGGGGGGAAAAAAAAAGATGGATTTTTCACTAAACTTATCACGGTAATCATTTCATAAGTCAAATGTTTAGGCTATACAATAACCTATACAGTGCTGCATGTCAATTATATCTCAACAAAACTGTAAGAAAAAAATAAAAGAGTAACAAAACAGACATTTTCAAATAAAATGGTGCAGAAATAAAATGTCTTTGTGTAAAGAACATGTATTCCAAAATGTGGCCTGAAATAAGTTTTTTAACAATTTTAGTATATTAGGGAAGGGAGGCTCCCTATTTGTAAAACATTCCAAGATTTTGTAAAACACAGAAGAATTTGACATGCATAAAAGTTGGTTTTTAAGATTCAGTACTTCAATAATCTTGGGGAAATCTTAATTGTTTTTGACCCTTATATATAAAGAATGACTCTAATAGCAATGATAATAACTATGAAATGATCAGAGTAATTATATCATAGGGTAATTACAAGATGAAATAAGACAATTATGAGAGCACACTGTGAAGTGCAACACTTTATAAATGCTAGAAAATACCCTTTCAGTCAAACAGAAAAAATGAGGCCTAAGTAGAGTGACCAAAGAAGAAAAACCATTATTTTAGCTCTAAAATAAGAAAACTATGTGGAACTGATAAAATTACAAAGTCCTTTTCAACTGCAAGTTAATGAGTATGTTGGTAAATTGATAAACCTTGACAATGAAGTAAATTTTATATTAAAAAAGGCTAGCTGAGAAAAACGAATCTTCTCTCAACTTAACTCAGTGGCTTTCAAGAGATGGAAACCTGCCTGTGCGTCAGCGTGGGGTGGGGCTCCACAGCTGCTGGAAAGGTGTCCCGCTGAGGCCCTGCAGCCCTCTCAGCTAAGTGACCTGCTGCTCTGCCTCTCATGAACCCGTTTGCAGGCAAGTATACATTATTCCTCTCCCCTCTTCTTTTCCAATGTGCACACAAGAAACCACTCTTCTAAATGAGGGGTGGGCACGCACAGGCGTGTTTATACCGATGGACAGCGCCAAGTTCTCTTACACCATCGAGGCCTAAGAGAAAGGTCAACACCGATGATGCGGGCCAGCCTTCCTGGCCACTGCACCCAGGGCCCTGCGTGGTCTCAAAAAGGTTTTCAACTCTCACCCCATTCAAAAGAACTGCTGAGATGAAATACACAAAAGCGGCGTATACTGCCATAATAGAAGGGTCTACCTAGCCCCTCTCCCAGGATCTTTTGTCTCTCTGTCCCTCTTTACCCAGAGGTTTTATTTACCTTATTAAAAATTAACTCTTTTCTAACCGTTCTCCTTATACTGTCTACAATTTTGGATCAAGGTTTTTAGCAGCAGTTTCTTTAGCAAACAGTGATACTGAAAACCATCACTCTCTACTTGGAATACATGTGAATTTTTATGAAATACGTATCAGGACTGATAACAGGAATGATGGGAAAAAATTTAAAAATTACAATTAGGAATCATGCCCCTAACTTGGAAATGTGAAATTTCTACATTTTAACCTTCCAAAGCATATGTTTCACTCTGCCATTTTGCAATTTTAACACACCCTTTCCTCCATTAACAAGTATAATACAGGTCCCATTTCAGATAAAAAATGAGTAAAAAATGTTAAAAAGAAAATCTGATATAATTAGTTTTGACTCCTAGCTAACTATTTTATGTTATTCATGTACAAGGCCAAAAAAAAGAGAGGGAGGTTGGTTTGAAAAAAATAATACCTTCTTTCCCCCCAGGGGCCCATGGCAATTTAGTTATTCTGACAGACACCTTCTGAGGATATATATACCATCATTGTATCATTTTAGTTACTCATCTAAAAAGAAATCATAACCACCCTCCCTCTAGTCCCCTTTCTCCTTAGTTTAAATTCCCTTTTGCTACCTTTATATCAAACATACTTTAGATAACATCACCTCTCTCCTCATTTTACCTGAAGTACAAACAACTGCTTCAAGAACTGCCTGGTAATTGAGCATGGTATGAAACACTGGGTACAGAAATCACTGTCTTCCAGATCTCTGGAGAGACTGCTCGACGTTACTGCCAAAAGAGAGAGCTGACACTTTCAGGATTCTACCATTCATGTCTTAAAATTTCACAAAAAAGAAATTGTATTCTTTTAGATGCACTTCTTTTAATTCTGTGCCCTAAATTCTCTTTTACTCGGTTCTTTTACCTTGTTCAATAAGCATTCCTTTTGTGAAAGTTTTCCTTCAATGCCTGGTGACCGCTGGCTCTTGGCATGACCACAACGGGCCTTCCTGGTTCCTGCAGCAGACTTCCTTCTCTTCCCTTTCCTCTTCTTCCTCCCTCTGCACACCCTCCTCACTCACCAAGTTCAGCTATTCTCTCTCTACTCTTTTCATTTCCACCTTATCAAGTGCCCACCTTTTCACTGACCTCAGTGGCTTTCTTGTTTCTATAGCCTCTGTCCTTCACACCACACTGCACAATGTCAATACATTTAACGTTCACAGTTTTTAAAAAATTGTTGCCCAGAATACATCAACATAATTAAATCAGTTTTCTACCTTATCATCTGGGAACAAGCCTCTCAATGCCTGAAAACCCTAACTTGCCCACCATTCCATCCCAAATTAAGATATTTGAATTGACCTGTAAATTTGATGCATACCATGTTTTCCCATCTCTTAAACTGTATAAACATGTCGTTACTATTCAACTGACATACACTCAGCTCTATGACAAATGTTCTGTTCTCTTTCCAACTATTAGTTTTCGGTAGCCACTGTACCATATTACCACAAACTGGATAGCTTAAAACCACAGAAGTGTATCCAGCAGGCAGGTATCACTGCAGCAGAATCAAGGTGCTGACATTCTAGGGCCACATTCCTTCCGCCAGGTCTTCCCGTCTCTGTTCTGACTCCATACCGTCTCATCTGTCATGGAGTCGGAATGCCTTCTGCCACGGGGTCTTCTCTCAGTCCATGTCAGCAGTGTTTCTGCTGACCTCCCAGGCACATCTGGCCATGAGCCAACAGGCTCGTCCACAGGTCCTTCTTGGATAATCTCATCTACTCCTGGCTTCTGCTAAAATGGCTGAGGTAACCTGTGAGTCACACGCCTAACCTTTTCAGCATATAAAGGAGATGTCCAGTCATACCTATGGCCTTCTTTCTAGCACAAACATCAAGTTCTCATCTATTTTACTTCCTGGTTCTTTGCTCAATTTCTCTCTTCTTGCATTTTTCATAAACTATGAGAAGAAACAAGACTACACTAATTAGAATTGAAGGTGGTCATGATGTAAGCTCTACCTCTTGCTGTAGGATATAATCCAGCTAGGTTTCTCCCACTATATAAGGAATTCCCTGCCTCCAGTTTCCATTAACATGTTATTTGTTTTCTTCCCACCCCTAATCAGAAGTGCCCAGAGGCACTTTAGAAAGTCCATATTCCTACCTAGAGTCTCTCGAAAGCAGTCCAGGCATTTTCTGTCATGTGCCTCAAAATTCTTCCAGCCTCTATCCACTGTCCAATTCCAAAAATAGGCCCACATGGTTAGGTAACAAGTTAGCACAAACTAGGTAGGCTCAAAACAACACAAAGTTCATCTGAGGGCTGGAAATCCAAAATCAGCATCGCTGGGCCCATACCAAGGTGTCGGCAGGCTGTGCTCCCTCGGGAAGGTCTAGGGGAGTCCACTGCGAGCTTCTTCCCGCTCCTGGGGGCTGAGAGGAGGACTTCTTGCATTCTGACCACATCACTCCTGTCTTCAAGGCTAGTATCTTTCATCCTCTCTTCCTGCCATGTCCTGTGTTTTCTGTTGTAAAACCTCTTCCGGCTCCCTCTTGAAAGGATACATGTGAAGGCATTCAGTTCAGTTCAGTCGCTCAGTCGTGTCTGACTCTTTGTGACACCATGGACTGCAGCACGCCAGGCCTCCCTGTCCATCACCAACTCTCAAAGAGTTTACTCAAACTCACATCCACGGAGTTGGTGATGAGTTGGTGAATGCCTGAAGGCATTCAGGGCATAGTAATAATCCAGGATAGAATTTCTACCCCAAGACCTGAACTTGTATCTGTAAAACTCTTTTATCTGTCATGTAAGGTAACATTCTGAAGTTTTGGGGATTAGACCATGGTATCTTTTTTTAGGGGGTTGGAGGTTATTTTTCAGTCTACTATACTAACATTAAGAAGTGCTGTTCAAGATGGCAGAGTAGAAGGACATGCACTCATCTCCTGTGAGAGCAACAGAACTTTTAACTAGCTGTAGAAACACCATTGGAACCCACCAAAAAAAGACACCCCACATCCAAAGACACCACAGTGAGATGGTAGGAGGGGCACAACCATGATAAAATCAAACCCCATACCAGGTGGGTGATCCACAGACTGGAGAACAATGATACCAAAAAAGATATCCCACTGTTGTGAAGGTTCTGAACACCACGTCAGGCTTCCAGTCTGGGATCCAACAAAGGGACTGGGGATCCCCGGGGAATCTGGCCTTAAGAGCCAACAGGATCTGATCATAGGCCTCCCAGGAGACTGAGGGAGGCACAAACAAAATTTTGCACACACCAAGACTTAGAGAAGAAGAGCAGTGACCCCATACGAGACTGAACCAAAATTACCTGCTAGTGTTGGAGGGCCTCCTGTGGAGGTGTGGGTCGCCAGGGAATCACCACAGGGACAGGGGAACTGGAGGGTCCCCTGTAGCGTAAACCCTCTGGGAGTTTGCCACTAACCCTACCATAGAGCCCTGGAGACTCCAGAGTTGGGTATCCTCAGACCAAACTACCACCAGGGATGGAGTGCGACGAGACCGCCCCCCCTACCCCAGCCCCCAGCAGCAGATAATCAGATTAAAGCTTTCCTGAGGAAGGCCCTGTCCACCAGAGGAAGACCCAATTTTTCCCGCCACCCGTTCCTCCCATCAGGAAGCTTACACAAGCCCCTTAGCTTCCTCCATCAGAAGGCAGCAAGAAGCAGCCAGAAGCAGCAGTCTCACAGCAGCTAAAACAAAAACCGTTATTTGAGAAAGTTAATCATGATGACAGAGCGGAAAGTTATGTCCCAGAGGAAGGGACAAGATAAAATCCCAGAAAAACAACTAATGAAGTGGTGACAGGCAACCTTTCAGAAAAAGAATTCAGAATGATGATAGTGAAGATGATCCAGGATCTCAGAAAAAGCACAGAGAGAAAGACTGAGAAGATGCAAGAAATGTTTACCAAAGACCTCAAGAGCTAAAGAACAAACAGAGATAAATAATACAATAGAAAGAATTAACAGCAGAATTAACTAAGGCTGAAGAACGGATAAAGGGAGAACAGAATGGTGGAAATCCCTGCTGCCGAACAGAATATAGAAAAAAGAATGGAAACAAATGACAGACTACAAGGCCTCTGCACAACCTGAGGCCAACTAAAGGCACCAACATTTGCATCACAAGGGTCCTAGAGAGAGACAGAAGAGAAAGGACCTGAGAAATATTTGAAGAGATAATAGCTAAAAACTTCCTGAACATGGGAAAGGAAATAAGCCAACCAAGTCCAAGAAGCACAGAGGGTCCCAGGAAAGATAGACTCAAGGAGGTGTCTCGCACCAAGACACATAGTGATCAAACTGACAAAAACTAAAGACAGATAAAATAGTATAAGCAACAAGGGAAAAACAACAAAAAACATACAAGGGAACTCCCATCAGCCTATTAGCTGATTTCTAAACAGAAACTCTACAAGCCAAAGGGAATGGCATGACATATTTAAAGTAATCAAAGGGAAGAACCTACAACCAAAAACACTCAACCCTGCAAGACTCTCATTCATTCAGATTTGATGCAGAAATCGAAAGCTCTCCAGACAAGCAAAAGTGAAGAGAATTCAGCACCACCAAACCAGATTTACAACAAATGCTAAAGGAACTTCTCCAGGCAGGAAACACAAGAGAAGGGAAAGACCCACAGAAAATAAACCCAAAACAATTAAGAAAATGGTAACATGTCACATATATCAATAACTACCTTAAATGTAAACAGATTAAAAGCACCAACCAAAAGACACTGACTGACTGGGGGGATGAAGACGTGCATGCATGCACTTCCGCTCACCATGTCACTCTGCTTGACACCCCCAAATTGTATGAAACTATTTTATGCTGTTAAGTTAAGCATGTTCCCATTATGGCTTGTAATTATTTTGGGGGGCGGGGGGTGGCCTGGCTATTGATTGTGAAAACTGATAAAACATTTTTACTATTGTGATTATGTAACTATCACTCAATATCACTGTTGTCATGATTGGTCAACAGAAAAATAACAGAACTTAGTATCATCAAAACTAGGATCTAACAGAAAAACCTGTAAACACGTTTTAAAATCCACATGCACATCAGAATCATCTTGAAATTTTTTTTGAAAAATACAAATGCTCAGGTATTGCTTTTTTCTCCAAAGCTCCAGATATGTCTCTAATGGACAGTAATGTTTAAACAACTGGACTATATGATGATCTTTTACTTTTATCTAGTTTGTTTCTTTTTTACAGTCTCTCCTAACTGCAAAGTAAGATCTAGTTTAAACTAAGAATATGGATACATTTCATATATAGTAAAAAATGGTACTATTTTCTAAATCTCACACTGGTGAGATACCAACTGTCATGTAGCACAATGAATATGGGAAATCTCCCTATCACATAAGGGAAAAAGGGGAAAACTATTCAACATTAAAGGGAGGAAATATACTATATATCTACAATTTCAGGGGAATTACTTGAGGGTTATTTTTCCTACTGACATAACCACCTAGAACATTTTATTCGATGCCAACACCTATCACCTTAATTTAGTTTGTTTCCCTTTCTGAGTAAGTAAGGTTCATATACATTTCAGGACAGTATCTGGGCTCTTCCCAGACACATCACTAAAAAACTGTCTTCACACAGTTTTTAAGTATTAACACTGAAGGAAATTAAAATTCTCCATCTCATCATGCTAACAGCCTTGCAAATATTTGATGCTACTTGTGCATGGCCAATACTAACCCAAGAACTTGACCCAATGTGCCAAAAAGCCAAGCCAAGCCAATTCATATTTTGATTACTCTTCATTTGATTTTATAAATCAAGTGTGTATGTCAGCTAATATGGGGAGGGAGGAGGGAGGGGGGTTCAGGATGGGGAACACGTGTACACCCGTGGCATATTCATGTGGATGTATGGCAAAACCAATACAATACTGTAAAGTAATTAGCCTCCAATTTTAAAATAAATTTAAAATTTTTTTTAATAAAATAAAAATATTTTCTCATCTCCTTATGAACAGATAAAATCAAGTATCTTGAAAACTTGGAATTGAAATAAGCAAGTTACTCTTGGTCTAGACCACTTAACATGGTTACCACATGAGAGCCCAGTGCTGAGCGCATGTGCTCATTACAGACATTACTGGGATCGATCTCCGTAGTTTCATCAGGAGGACCTACTTAAAAGTTAGTCTTAAGTGTGGCCTAAGTTTACTTTCTTTACTAGTTACTCTTTCGTGATCACAATGGTGACATGTATTACTTCTAGAAATTGGAGAAAAGTATAAAATCACTTACAAGCCTACCAATCAGAGATATCTATTCTCAGTACTTTAGCATATTTTTCTCTTTAATGTGCAAATGTACCTTTCAAATCAGGAAAATCATAGTATGTATGTAAGTTTTGTATTTAGCTACTTTCTCTGTATTACATAGGTTCTATCCCTAGGTCAGGAAGATCCCTGGAGAAGGGAATGGCAACCTACTCCAGTATTCTTGCCTGGAGAAGCCCATGGACAGAGGAGCCTGGTGGGCTACAGTCCATGGGGTCATAGAGTCAGAAAGGACTGAGTAACTGAACTGAGAATGGTCATGCCCATTTCCACTCCCAGGACAGCGCTCTGCACAAAGGGTCCCTGTGACCACATCCCTGCCAGCACTGGGCACCGACAGGAGGAAAAGATCTTCAAATGTGGCATATAGTACCAGAGAAAAAGCAAAGAGAGGGCCATTTCTTTCCTTCCCTACCAAGGAGGGGCTTTATTTTCAGGAATCTATTACAGCTACTCTCCCATTACTGATCACACAGCATGCTACACACAGAGTGACTTTACTACCACAGCTGCTACTGCTCTTCCCATTATTTCAAGAGATCCCCCAACTCCTGCTGTTTCTCCAGTTCTACTTCCCTCCAGCCCTTTGCACTACATTTCATTTCCTCACACCCTTGTCCTCATTCTAACTGCCCATCAGGGTCCAGATCAGGGGTCTCTCTTCCAAGAAGGTTCTCAGGGCAATTATGTCAGTTGTCTCACATAATTCATACTCCTTACCAAGCAGTTCCATGTTATTAGTTGACTTTCCTTGGAACTGTCCTTGTCTCCACAATTAATATATTAAAGTCTTTAAGAGACTTGACTCTTTTTTATCTCTATATAGCTCTTTATACATTATATCTATCATTTTAACAAGATTTTCAATATATTCCATGTAGAATTCCCTAGTAACATCTACTCTTTGTTGCCCCCATGGACTGTAGCCTGCCAGCCTCCTCTATCCTGGATTTCCCAGGCAAGACTACTGAGTGAGTTGCCATTTCCTTCTCCGGGGATCCTCCTGACCCAGCGACTGAACCTGAGTCTCCTGCATTAGCAGGTGAATTCCTTACCACTGAGCCACCAGGGAAGCCCAGTTCTTAGTAAACATGTATAGATTAAAGAACTGTACTCAAAAGTCAGAGGAGGAGGAGAGAAAACAAAAATTAAAGAAACTGCAATATATGTTTTGCAAAATATACATTTTGTCTCTTCCTACACAAAGGATACTCTATTTTCCCTGCAAGGAAATGTTCACCAACAGAACCAAATAAAAATTAATCTTTTCCAATATGAACAGTAACTTATACTTGCAACTTTACTGAACCCAACCAAGAAGCAAATGGACTAATTTTGTCCAAATTCTTACCGACTTTCAAATTCTACCTTCTTTGCCTGTATGATCAATACCTTTGTTTTCACTGGCAACATACAATTAACAGTAGCGTCACTACACCATCTATTAATATTGCCCAGGAGTACTGCTGGTCTAAGTATGGTCCGGGGACCAATGACCACGCAAACTGTCACTGACCCACAAAAGAGAAGCCAGTAAGCATTTCAGCAACTCCTACAGCACTCTGATCTCAGTTTTCTAATAATGCATCTTAACTGTGTTTTGCAAAAGTAACAGTCTGAGGCAAACCAGGATTAGAAGACAAAAGAAGCTGCTCCAGAGTATGTTTGCTCATCTTTTCTCAGTAATGACAAACAGAAGACTCTAAATTTATGGTTCATGTCGGTAAACACTCCTAGAGGAACACCAGAGGCGGAGGTGTCCCGAGGCACTCAGCCAGCCCCGGTCAGGAGGGATCAGGACTTTGGCAGCATACATCCAGCTCAAGAGTCACCATCCAGTGTTTCAGGCCATCCACAACCTAAAACCCTTTACTATCCAATCTCTTTCACCATGTTCTAAAAGGAATCCCATCTCACCTGCTGGGTGATTTGGCTTCAGTGTTTCCACCCAAACTACACTGCCCCTGTCTTCTGCAAATATCCATGCCTTACAAACCAGACTGCATGCACCATTCAAAGCTCAACTTGCAAAACTAAAATTAAGAGGCACACTTCCAACTTACACTCTCTGTATGTACTGAGATTTCCTTATGTGGAATTATTATTTTTTTTAATTATCACATACTTGTTCATCAGCATACAGTGAAACATCTTACCATGACTTCTCATCCACTTCACATTCATGGTGCCTTTTCTACCTAAGCAGATTTTAATGTCTTTTCCTTGGTAAAGCAAAAGTGAGTCTTCCCCTTTCCTTGTGGCTTTCACTTTAACCAAGACAGTGATATTAAGGAAGAGTCTTTATGTCAAGCTCAGTAAGTTGTTCAGAGTATTTCAAGTTTGGCTCTTATGTGGGGTACATTATCTTGTAAAAGATTATGCTCTAAAACCAACTGCTGGTGGCTTACCTTTCACATTCTTATTCATTATAAACAAGTATTCACAGTCTTCCCTCACTCCCCCAACCCAGCCATAAGGATCCAACTCTAACTGCCTTGTTCCACTCTTCGACCCCATGAACTGCAGCATGCCAGGCTTCCTTGTCCTTCACTATCTCTCGCAGTTTGCTCAAACTCAAATTGCTTAAACACTCCCAGATCTTTTTCTGTGCCTTTAGAAACACAGTCACAGAATTTGTTTTTTCTAGACCATTTAAATGGAACTTACACTTGCTTTCCCCCCAGTCTACAGTGTAACTTAGTGGCAACTGTTTTCCCATGGCTATATTATTCACAACCATTTCTAACTACGCAAACCTTGTCTACAATCAAAAGTCCCTCTTGGGCCATGTCTTCATTCCTGGGCAGGAACCACCACTAACGCTCATTCACCGTTAAGTACATGTCCTTCCATCTTTGATTTATATTCTTACTTTGAAGTGGAATTCCTATATGTCATCTGTAAGTTTTCCCTTATAAAGTCTGACTATCCTTTTTTGTTTTTGATTTATTTATATCTATACTCCTTTAATTCTAGCTTTCTTTTTCATCATACTGAGTATGCTTCAAAATATATTCACACTTTTAAGTGGGAAAATCCTACTACAACAAAAACTTTATCTACTTTTAAATGCTAGTATATGCTACAAACACAAAAAACTGGAGTACTAAAATACAGAATGGGAAAGAAAAACAGAAGTGATGTGTATTACCTTTTCTTTGAAAAAATTTACTTTGGTATTCTTATGTTGACTTTACTGAAATGTAAAAATTGTATCCCCTTTCATATGCCTATTTCATAATGCCATTATTTAAGTCTCTGTTCCTTGTTAGATTATAAACTTGAAAAACACAAAACACTTTCTAACCTGGTACACTTTATCAAATACTGTCTACATATTCTGTTTAGTAATTGATAACAGCAATTTATGCCAAGTGAAATATTGCATATTAGTGGGTGTAAATACCTTCAGACTTGGTTTTGTGTTTTAGGTAGAGAAAAAAATTAGGGACAGTTCAATTTCCCCTAGAAAATCTGTTCTAAACCACTGTGAATTCTGGAATTTTCTCCAGATTAACCAGAATTTCTGGCTTGCCCCAAAGAGATTCCTCTAGAGATAGTAGCCAAAATGTAGCGAACCATTCCTATTCCTGCCTCAAATTCAGTCTGAGAACTCTGGACTATTTTTCATGTGTGCTTTATACATACCAGTTTGGCCTGTGCTTCTGCAATTTTTCGGTTATTCTCTTCCAGTATTCGCTCTAGCTCCTCACGTTTTGCACGTTCTTCCTCCTAAAGGGGAGGACATGTTCCGATGTTAGAAAGATGAAATGTTTTTTTCTTTAATTGATAAATACTTACTAATCTTCCTCTGAACTTTTTTGATCTGACTTAACAGGGCAGCTGTATAGCTACCTTCTGTCTGACAAATGATAAACTGTGCAGCCACTAACATTTGTTTCTAGCACTAAATTTCAATCATCCCTCCCAGTCCAAACAGCAACCGACTACACCCTCCCTAATGACAGTTTCCTGGCAGTTACTACTAATACTTTAACATCACACAAATCAACAAGGACAACTACAAAACTGGATAGTATTTACCAAATTAAAAAATAATATATAAAAGATAAATAAAGTGAATATTTGTCTCACCAATTATGTATACCTACGTATTCTTTACCTATACTCCTTTAATCAGCATTAAAAGTTGAATATTTACTGTCTTGTCCAGTGTCCTGCAGAGTGTGCTCCTCGGCTGCCATACGCGCCAGCTTCCTCTTTAAAATGATTTGTACTGTTAGCTTGGCAAAACCTGCATCAGCAGCTCAACCATTTATAAAGAAACAACATACAAGGAAGGCTGAGCTGAGGAATGCAGATGTTTATGGTAAGAAGGAACAAAAAATGTAATTCATCATTCCTAAGGCAAACAATTAATAAGAAAAATACATTTACTGTTAGTGAAAAATACAAATGGTAATCCATACTTCATGGAACTAAGGGCTTCTTCCATGGGGAAAATGGACTTAACATTCAGAATTGTTGACAATTTCTAAAGGCAGCTTAACTTGTCATCTACAATCTGAACTGAAAATCAGGAATCCAGGGGGTGCATGGTCAGGAAATAAAATTCTGTAATTTATTTTTTCTTGGAGAATTTAATGAGATTTTATAATGCAAACTATATGAAGACTGCTTGATGGTTTGGGCAGTGTTGAGATCACAGCATACATATTCAAATGATTTTAATATTTGGGAAGACTGTCAGGAGGGTTGTGTCCGTGTAAAAAAAAATTTTGTTAATATGAAACAAAAAGCAAACGAAGAGAAAAAAATCTTCCTATGATTAATAACTCGCTACAAGACAGCACCATTACTCCAAAAGTATCTTCGTCATGAAAAGCACTAATCAAAATTTCATATACTCAATTGCAGAGGCTGTGACATCCACTAAATATAGACATGTATATCTAGTTAAAGACAGCACGAGGGAAAATACATTTGAAAAACTACACTTACTGGAAAACAGAGATTTAATATAAGGTCAACTTGTCCACAATAATGCCAAGATTAAAAATGACAATCAATCACATTATTTTGAATAAAACATTGACGTTCAACAAAACAGAACTACGGGTTTTCCTATGGCACACATCAGTGGAATTCAGTTATTATCCAACTATGTTGAGGGGCACTCAGTGCTGTAAAGTAATTTGCCTCGAGTGTTTCAGTGACTTTCAGCAAGTTTTAGGATCCTGGAGTAATCAGTGCAAACAAGCCATAAGGCTTCAGTAGCAAATTACTGTCTCACAGAAAGACATTTTCAACTTCTGCTCCAGCTGCTGATAAAACAAATCGTGTGTTTAGCTTGACTCCAGACAAGGACAACCTGTTCCTTCATAACTCTCTAGAGGAAAAAAGGAGTTGTTAGTAGATACTAAAAAAGTGGATGAATAATCTGGACATTTTTCCTAAAAAGATCCTTGAAACACATTAGGAAAATGGAGGGCCTTATGATCAGAATGCTAGAATTAGTCCATTGTGTTGAAGCAGGATTTGGGGTAGGGGGCAAGGAATAAAAGAAGGAAAAAAAGAAGAGCAAGAAAACCTATTTATCAAAAGCAGGTGCTGTCACTCACGTTAGGCCCTGCTCTTTTTAATCTGACTGAAGGCAAGAAGCCTCTCACAGTCTAGGCGGTAAGAGCGAGGAACAGAAAAGAAGAACACACACCCACAGGTGGATTATTACCCTTTCCCTTTCCCACTCCCTGTCCCCCCGCCCTCCCAAAGAAGAGTGTAAGTCCTGCAGCCATGGCAAAAGTTTCAAACACTTCTCAAATATGTAAGCCAGTTTCATTCGATCAAAAAGTATCCTTGGATAGTTTTATGGAAATAACTTTTAAGTATCAGTCAGCACATCTGAATAGGCTAAAAAATTAACTTTCACAGCAATGTTAAGTTTAGACGAGAAAGGAATGAGTCTGTATTCCATCTCTTTCTGAACTGCGCAGGAGGCACACCCGACACTGAAAGTTTTGCCATGGACTGTCTCTACTTTCCCAACGACCGAGCGTTACCTCTCTGGCTTTTTGTGCTGCAAGCTCAGCTTGTCTCTGTCGCTCGAGTTCTTCGAGCAACTGCTTTTCCATGATGCGCTTGGCTTCCTCCACCCTCCGGAGAACTTCTCGCTCAATTTCATCCTTCCTTTTCTCCAACTCTTCCTCTACCCTTTTGGCCACCAGTTCTTCCACTCTTCGTGCTGTTTCTTCCTCGATGAGTTTTTCTTCTATTTCCTGTTGCCGACTAGCAAACAAAGTGGGAAAAGTGATTTCGATAATATAATAAACCAAGAGTTGAAACAGAACTAGTTCTAAGTCTGCAAAACAGTCCAGTTATACATTTCTATGATTTTACAACTCATTCTCGTGTAACATACAAGGAAAAGATAGATATCAAGAGATTAAATGATACCAAAATTCAAATAAATATAAGATCATGGTTTTTTCTTCTGTCACTTTCTACAGTAAATACAAAAAGACTAGTATATACAAAGAGCTTAATGCCTTAGCTTTAGGAACCACAGAGTAGATCTGAAACAGGAAATCTACTTTCACTATCTGCTTTATAATCAAAGGACAAGCTATTAAATATATGATTTGCTCATCTGCCAATCCATTTAATCTAAGCAATGAGTTACAGAAAAGTTAGGAGAAACTTATGTAGCAAGCAATTCAGCCCAACTAAATTGATTCCTTCTCCCCCACTACAAGCAAGGTCAGAATAAATACAGATTCAAAGAGATTCACAGTGCAGAAGCAATAGTACTTCAGCTTTTAGACAAAACACAGACTTACTTAGCTTCACAACTTTTACCCTTTAATGAACCTGTTCTTTCTTTTGTTAACTGACTGTCAATTCAACGCTCTACCAAATATGGGGGCTGCTGGTCACTCAGTTGTGTCTCTTTGCGACCACATGGACTGTAGCCCACCAGGCTCCTCTGTCCACGGAATTCTCCAGGTAAGAATACTGGAGTGGGTTGCCATTTCCGTCTCCAGATATGGGGAAGTGGATGAAATGCATTTCTATCATCACTTCTACTAAAAAGTTCAATGAAGCATGATATTGCTTAATTATTCTAATCCCATTTAGATATTACACATGAACTTATTTACTCAAGGAGAAATTCGGTGCTGAAGATACTTTTATCAAGGCACCATGGTGGAAACCTCGCACATTTTATACACGTGATCTCCAATATGACAGCCGCTAGTCACATGCACCCAGTCTGAACTGAAGATCAGTAAAAAGAAAAAAATAAAGATATATAATATATTAAAATTAATTTCACTAGTTTCTTTTTAATCTGGTTCACATTACATTTCTATTCAACAGCATTATTTGAGACAATCTGTGCTGAAATGAATGCAAAAGACTCCGAAAATATACCTAAATCCTAAGAGGTCAATCTGTTAATGCTTAAACTTTCTCACAACCACAAAATTAAACAAAATCTGTAACCTTTCTATCTTTTGATGACTCATATGTATGTATGAAGTCATTCAATCTATCTGTTAAGACTTTATAGTTTCTACTGAGTGAAGTCGTTCAGTCGTGTCCGACTCTTTGGGACCCCATGGACTGTAGCCCACCAGGCTCCTCCATCCATGGGATTCTCCAGGCAAGAATACTGGAGTGGGTTGCCATTTCCTTCTCCATTATAGATTCTAAGTGATCTTTAAATATCCCAATCCACTTCAAGTCAACTATTTTGCAGGGGTGATTCAATTTCCACTAAGGTGCTTTCATTCTTAGGTGAAGGTGTGGAAAGAAGGTGAAGTCACTCAGTCGTGTCCGACTCTTTGCGAGCCCATGGACAGTAACCTACCAAGCTCCTCTGTCCATGGGATTTTCCAGGCAATAGTACTGGAGTGGATTGCCATTTCCTTCTCCAGGGGATCTTCCTGTCCCGGGGATCAAACCCAGGTCTCCCACATTGTAGACAGACGCTTTACCATCTGAGCCGCCAGGGAAGTTCTTCATTCTTAACTCCTGGTTCTTTATTCAGTGATACCATACTAACACCAGCATATCTAACATTCCGACTCATATCTGTTTCTGCATTTATAATCTCTACGTATTTCTGCCAGGGAGACAGGAGCTTCTTGAGAAAGCATAATTTCTATTAGGTTCCAGATATCTGAAATAACCATTCTGAAGATTCTGTTGCTTGTCTCTTAACTATCTCTTCCCAATATGACATTATTAGTGATTATAACTGGGGGGAAAACATGAAAGTGTAACATGTACTCTAACTCTGCTCCTTTTCCAAGTTTCAATAAAATTATCATATTAAGGCAGTCCCAATAAGCCTTCATCTACAGCAGCTCAGTAAAATAGAATAGATATCTACTTCAGCACTAAAAATGAGTGACCAGAATAGCTAAAGGAAATTAGGTAGTGACTTCAATACAAATTAAAACTACATTTCAAATATAACCACACTGTTTCTCTAATTCATCCAAAGAGAAAGACAAACATGAGAAGAAGCAAGGCTAACAATTGCTGAACCTGTATGAAGTATGAGGATTATAGTACTCCATTTTGGTAAACTGGAAAGCTTTCATAACACCAAGTTTTAAAAGTATACACATACCCTGCACACATTCTTTTGTTAGTTGGTTCTTATAAAATTAATAAGTATGTAAGTCTAGAAGAAATTTCATTTCAAAATTTCAAAAATGGTACAACTCAACTCTTAAAAGGACACTATAAAACCAAGTTCCAATTAAACACTTTCCACACAAAGTAGTGGAGAGGGAGAAGAATGGGATAAGGCTTTGAGTTAGGTTTTCAGTAGAAAAGCTGCCTAATTAACTAAGGAGTTTGGTAAAGGTAGAAGAGATCTGACATATTTAGTGTTTCTGACAAGCAAACTGTCCCTAAATGACAGCAATACAGCACAATGGCTGATGGGGCCACATTTCCACAGATTTGGTCAGTAAGTACAAAATGAGCCTAAATAAATTCAGTGTTATTACTTACAGCGAAAGCCACACCAGCATGGTATCAGCTCCCTGGGTCTCTGCTCCCACTGATGGACACCAAACCAGAGGGGCCGGGTGACAGGCCACACATGGTGACAAGCAGTGTAGGCAAGAGGCAGCTGCTGCTAAGGAGTCAACTCTGTCACTACAGCTCAGCAGTTTCACAGTCTCGAGGGGAGGGCAAGCGGAAACTGCCAAGCTTAACTGAAACCAGGAGATGGGAAATGGCCCAATGGACTTTCTCACAAGGCTGCTTATCTCTCTCTGTTCCTGAAGGAACAGGCACTCCCATCCCAGACTGTAATTAGGCCTTGCTGCTGTGCCCTGCCAGGAGACAGGCAAGGTCAGGGCGCCAGTGCAGAGCTGCCCCCTACAAGGATTATCAACAATATAATCGCTGTTATTCTTGGTAAGGTTACACTGCTACTTCAGCAATCAGAAAAAACTAATCAATTTCTAGATCCAGTTCTGAAAAAGTTAAAAGCCCAATACTGTTTTAATTCCCCTCCCTCCACACACGTGAATCCAGAAACTCAATGACACAAGCACAGGGGAATTAAGCACCCGAGAGACAGGACAAGCCTCTACTGAAGCACCCACTGTGTTACTAGGTGCTGTGCCAGAGACCACAGCCTGGACTCCTGACTGTGACTCTGTATCCCTTTACTCCACCTTTCTTGTGTCTGGATCCCTTTCTTTGTCTGTCTTCCCACTAAATCAAAGATATATGGTATAAAACTGAATAAAACCTAGTACAACATAACGTTCCTGTACCACTCAGCTGAAGGAGGGTGGGATGGGTGGATAGCTCTTAAAAAAAATTGAGTTCATTTTTACTGATGACAAATTTATTATCATAATCACTGGTAAGGCAGCTAGTAGGCTGACTTTCAAAAGAGGCACTGAAACTTTCTCAGGAAAAGAAAAAAAAACAACCCAATTTCATCACCAGTATCTTATGAAACGTATCACTACAATCACTGCATACTCATTCATTAAACTTTGGTCATAGGAGTGTCATTCTTGATATTCTTTTCTCTAATTTTTTCCTCAAAGTCCTCTGCTAAATTCATCCCCTTGTAAGAACCTGACACTGATGAAAGAGGTGAATCAAAACCAAGTTTTCTCCATTGCCTCAGGTCTTTTAAAAACATTGATCACAATCAACCTTAAAAACGGCAACTACTAGAACAAACAACAAAGGCCCAGCAACACAGCACCATTAATTCGAATGGGACTTTGCACAGAGTAGCGAGCAATATTATTTTTAAGTTTTTAAAATGTACAAACTCAATGCAAGGAGCTTAATTCTAGAATTGCTTCATAATATTAGCGAACAGTATTTACTCAGTACTGACCACGCTGCTCAAAGCTTTATACACCACAGCATCATGTACATCTGATGGGCTCTGAGGGAAAGCAGGTGGCTGAGGGGTGGCCTCAGCCTGGCTGCTCCACAAGCAATGACCTACTCTGCACTGTCTCTCCGGACAAACATGGAAGGCACAAGTATGCACAAAAACTTAGCTACAAAATACTTTAAAAATTAATAAAATTCTTTTCAACATCAGCCTGATCTTTCTCCCTAAAGTTCTTCTCAAAGCACTACCCTCCCTGATACGCAGTTCCAACACACCGAATTTGCTCTCACCATAAGCTAGCTCCCAAGTATTCTCAGAATCACTATAGATCGCAGTTTACTTCAGATATTCTCATTTAGAAGGCGCTCAAGATGTCATGCCGTTGAACACTGAAGTTACTACGCCACTATTATCCTGATGTTTCAAGTCATTTTCAGTCACTCTTTCCTCAACAGTTATTACAACAGGCATAGAGCATCTCAAAATAAAACATGAAAATAAGGGTGCAGAAGCAGAGAGAGAGTGCAACAATGAATGACTGGGACATTAAGAGGAGATCTTTCGAACTGAATTATCAACCTCAAAATTGAGAAAAAGGATTTTTTAAGGTCTGCCTTTTATTGTATTAAGATTATGACTTATAAGATCACTTCTTAAATTCACCAGGTTCAATCTGGTTGCATGTATGTAAGTTACAAACAACATCATTGAGTCTCACTGTTACATGACAAATATCACCTAGGTATCCCAAATGCACTATTTCTAACCTTCACAATAAACAAGACAGCTATCTCCATTTTACAGATAAGAAGTCAAGCTCAAACGTAGGTAGTTTATTCAGGGCCTCAGAAGTGTAAATGGCAAAACAGCCTGGTTTCCAATCGTACTGAGACTTTCTAATTGCTAAAGCCCAATCAATTTAAATTTTGCTGTCTCCACCTCACGCTGGACCTTTCACAAGAAGGTACACTCGACAGTGTCTTCTGCTCCTTCTTCACTCACTGCCCAACCGCGCACTTAACTTCTGTCCAATGGTAAACACAGACATCCCTGTGACCCCCCAACTTCCCCATGCTCTCCCGGGGTCATTCTATCTAGGATCAAAGGTTCTCAAGTTTCAGTCCCCCACTATTAAGCTTGGATAAACTCACTATATTCAAAATCTAGTGCCTACATTGGAAGTCCCAAGTGGAAACTCCCTTTATTTTTCCCCCTCCACCATGCACCAGGCTTCTGACATTTTACCTGAGTCTGACCCACTGTGTCATGACTTAAACATCTGGTAGCTGAGGTGCAATGGCCCCAACAGAGCCAAGAATAATGCTTTACTTCCCTTATGTTTCACATCAAATTTTATTTGCTCTAAATGTTTCTTAAATCTGCCCTTTTGTCCATTTCAACACCTGCTCCTTCACTACTCCTATGTGTATTTACTGTAATTTATCCTACACAGCAGTTGATCTGTTTAAAAACAAACAAATCAACAACCCCACACCATTTGCCTGCTTTAAACCCTTCTGGTTTCTATAATGAAATCCAAGCTCCGTAATTCAGCCTACAAGACCCTTCCCATCTACCTTTCCAGTCACTCCATGACTTTCATACTTATGGAATTCCAAGTCCATATTCATCTCTTTACTCCACATTAAGACCATGTGCACCTCTCCCGTTATGCTGGCAGGGGTGGGGGGACTCCCTCCCTGGGTGCCCATGTATCCTATGGCGAGTCTGACAGTCTCCTATCTTTATCTGCTACTCATTCCTCAAGAGAACTAGGGTATTGAGCTGTCCAGGATGCCTCCTTTTCACAGTCACACCACTATCATGGAATTTACCACACTGTATTATAACCTACTTACCCACCTACCCGTCTTCAAGCTAGACTGAGATCCTGGAGGGTCAATCATCTTTCAGAATAACAGCTCTTGGCATAGCGCTTGGCATTTCTCAAATGTTCCATAAGTATTAGCTGAATGAGCTAACCAACACAATTTGTAGATAGACAACTACTTCTCCCCATTCCCACGGCTGTGAAACCTAGATCTTTCAATTGTCTCCTCTGCATGATCAGACCATATTATGCAGTGCCTACTGCAAGAGACACAGGTTCAATCCCTTGGTCAGGAAGATCCCCTGGAAAAGGAAATGGCTACCCATCCAGGATTTCATGGACAAAGAGCCAGTGGGCTAGTGTCCATGGGTCACAAGGAGTCGGACATGACTGAATGACTAACAGCAGGACACACAGGAATTCAATGTAAGGTGGATGCTAGTTCTGCCCCCTCCTCCCCCATACATGCTAATGGAAGTGGGCCTCCTCTATCAACTTGGAAATACATAACTGCTCTATATTCTCATTTTATCTCTGCATTTCTTCTCTGCTATTCGTGTCAAGTTTGCTAAATCCTTCTAACTCTTCCTCCCATACTTACTCTTGAGCTTTCTAGTGAATGGCAAACCATTACTCTTTGGAGATATCCTTTGATTTCACATGTAAATATTATCTCGGAGATATCTTTTTTTTTAACACTCATATGTTGATAGTTATGTGAAAGCTACATCTTTACAGAACTGGATTCTATGTAATTGAAATTTCCTCCGAAATTATGGGTACTTGGTGTTCAATCACTGACACTTCTAAGGAAAAATGAAAGCATTGCCATGTTTTAAAGGAACGCAGTGAAGGGACTCTTAGTTTTCTATTCCCAGACCTCTTAATGATTTGCTTTTAGAAACAAGCCACACTTCAGAGAAAGTTAAAATCCCTGCACAATCAGTACACAAGAAAAACTTGGCTAGGGAAAATTCAACATTCAGTAACTGTCCTGCCTCACCGGCGCGTTCGGAACATGCACTCAAGAGCTACGGAAGACGGCTGGTTAAACAGGTAGAGTCAGCAAGTCGAACTCTGGGTAGGAAAGAACACCCAAAGCATCAGAGCACCATAGTCTTGAACCGAAACAGAACCCTACACTTTAAAACCAAAAATTCATGATTAGAGCATACTATCCCAAGCCATTTCATTAGCTTGGGACTATGTGCACCTAGTCTTAGATCAAAAGATAACTCGAGAGGTGCCTCTTCTACATGGGATCAATGCAAAAGTAAAAGCAGATCTGTCTTCTCAACAGCAAGTACACCACAAGGGGAACAAGAGGCTTGCACCGAAGCGCGCTACAGAGACCTGCCCAGCAAATTCGACGACAGCGCGATGCCCTGGAGGCTCAGACGGCAAAGAATCCGCCTGCACCGTGGGAGAGCCGGGTTCCACCCCTGGGTCGGGAAGATCCCCTGGAGGAGGGCATGGCAGCCCACTCCAGTATTCCTGCCTGGAGAACCCCCATGGACAGAGGAGCCGGGCGGGCTACAGTCCAACGGGGTCTCAGAATCGGACACGACTGAGCGAGTGAGCACCGCACAGCAAAAGGAGGCTCGGGATGGTGGTTACACAAGTGACCGCTCGCGTCAAGACCCAGCTTACGGTACACTTAAGCTTCGTGCTTTTCACACCTCAAAAAACAAACAACAAAAAAAAACCAAAGAGAGAGAGGAGGGCTCAAGAAGGGAAAAGCGACGACGACATCGCTCAACAGGAGGAACACACGGAAGTTCAACGCCTGGTTTTGGAGTGTTTTTCTTTACCCCGAGAACTCGGGTCCTGCGTCTCCGAGCGAGAGAGGCCCGCAGCCCTCGGAAGCCTCGGGGCCGCCGCGGCTCGCCGCCCGCTCGGAACTGCACCCCCCACTTCCGGGACTGGCCGCCGCCTCTCGCGCCAAAACGCGACCTCCCCTCCGAGCCCTCCCAGGCCGGTCCCCGCTGTCTTCCTCCTCAGCCAGCTCGCGGGGAGGTCCTGGGCCCCCCGCTCTCCCAGACGCCGAGGCTGCAAGCCCCGCGGGGCCCGGTGCCGGCGAACCTTCTAACCTCCTCCACCTCTCGCCACCCCAACCCGGCCGTCGCCTGTCCCCTCGCCGCCCCTCACTCCCGCGTCACCCCAGCGTCCCCGCCGCTGCCTCTCACTGCCCCCGCCANTTCCCTCCCCACCCTATGGTGCCAGAGTTGTGTGTATGTATGTAAGATATGTCAGAACTGAAACTGTATATAGTTGAGGGAAGAGTGGGGTAGAGATGAATAATATGGAGACAGAAACAGAGTTCTCCTTCAACATTATTTTGAAAAGGGACAAAGAACTCTGGTGCGTGTCTTTTGAGTATATGATGGAAATATTCACTCAATAATGTTGATCAAGCAACTGCCACATCTCATGCACCATCTCATGTACTTAAACAAGAAAGGTCATTGTCGCTTTCTCCCAGGATTTTCCATTCCATGGCCTGACTGTGAGTGCATAATATATACACATAAAATAGTTGATTCATGGTGGATGAGAAGGCTCCATTGAAAGGTACAAATAACAACTTCAAGGTGAACTATAAATTTTGAATCATTGGGCTTGAGCTTCCTATCTCCCAATTTGCTGAGAAATGTGCACTCTTGGAAGGAAGATAGCAAGAGGTGCGTGAAAAGGTGCACATTTATGAATTTTATTCCTTGAAAAGAGTAACAGATTTATTACTAAGGGTGTAATGTTTGATCATTTTTAGTCTCTGTCATAGCAGATACAAAAACTGATGTTCCTATTATAATGGTCACTGCTGCTACTGCTAAGTCGCTTCAATAGTGTCCGACTCTGTGCGACCCCATAGATGGCTGCTCACCAGGCTCCCCATCCCTGGGACTCCCCAGCCACTCTCTGGAGTGGGTTGCCATTTCCTTCTCCAATGCATGAAAGTGAAGAGTGAAAGTGAAGTCGCTCAGTCNCGACTCTGTGCGACCCCATAGATGGCTGCTCACCAGGCTCCCCATCCCTGGGACTCCCCAGCCACTCTCTGGAGTGGGTTGCCATTTCCTTCTCCAATGCATGAAAGTGAAGAGTGAAAGTGAAGTCGCTCAGTCGTGTCTGACTCTTCGTGACCCCATGGACTGCAGTCTACTAGGCTCCTCTTTGCCCATGGGATTTTCCAAGCAAGAGTACTGGAGTGAGGTGCCATTGCCTTCTCTGATTATAATGGTCAAGAACCCCACTATTCTTTAAACCATCAAGATAGAAAATTACTGACATTCTGGAATAAGGACTTAAATTAGATGAAATACAGATGCATATATAGTTAAATGAACACCTTTAATAAGCACTAAGAATAGAAAAAAAACTATGGTGTTCCTTGCCTCTTCCATTGCCCAAATAGCTAAAATTTAAAACCTATGTCAAACAAAAAGCAAATGTAAGAAATAAAGATATGATTTTCTTCCCCATACTGCTGTTGCTGCTAAGTCGCTTCAGTCGTATCCGATTCTGTGCCACCCTGTAGACGGCAGCCCACCAAGCTCCACCGTCCATGATGACTACTTACAATTGTTTTGGGATTACTGGGATTCCTTAAAAAATAAGCTATACAATCTAATATGTATATATATTTATTTAGTATTCCTGATGCCTCTGGTATACTGGTAATGGGTAATGCACTGTTTTTGCATTAGAGTTTAAGATGTGACTATATTGTTTTTCTTTTCTACTTTTCACTGATGAAGTAGCTATCAGAATGCCCTGTTATAATTTTAAGTTCTGTTTTCTTTATATTCCCAAATTCTGTTGGTAGTATACAGGAGCTCTAACAAAACACTTCACCAGTCTCATTTAAGGGCAATTATTTCTTCTTAGCATTCAAAGTTATGATTAAGTTCTCCTAAATGTAACACAGAAACAAGCAGCATCTATTATCTCTATCTATAGACTTTCCTTGGTCTATACATCCATTTTATTACAAGCCAGATAAGCTTATAGTACAGGATATTTAGAAAATATCTAAATAGTTCAGGATAAAATGTTCAAAATAAAGTCATGGATCTTAAACAAAACAAGATGCTATGCTTACTGTTTGCTATCTCCTTCTTGATCTCAATCGATTAACGAATGGTAGCTAAGTAACTGCTGAAATAGTTTCAAATATATTAATAAAGTCAAATCACAAAATCTAAACCAAACCATTTATTTTCTTATTCTCTGAGGTTGATGTTTACATTTAATATTATTTAAAATTATATAATAAATATAATAAAAAGGATATTTTAAACAAGAAAATTTTAATTAATAATTCATTACATTTTTCCTACTTAAGATTTACCTTTCTTTGATACCAAAGATGTTATAAACAATAATTTTTAAAGTTGTTATTATATTTTCTAAAAATCAGTAACTGATAACTAACAGATACTGCTCTCCCCACTCTCACTGGACACATGATTTTATTACATAAAATAAGTTAATTTTGTTGACTATATACTCATGACAATATAGTAGCATCAATATATAAGGACACACCAAACAGTCACAAAATAATTTATATCTCTTACGTGAATGATTTCTGATTGCATTACACAGATACTGTACTTATGTAAAGAATCAGTGGTACAACTGGTCAGTAATATAACATATAGCTGATGTTCTCAGCTTTGGGGACCTAAAATGGCTCCCTCAATCTATTTGTGGAGGATACAGAGAACAATCTCTACCACATTAATTAGAATAACTTCCAGATACATTAACCATTTTGAATTGTGCCTATTTCTAAAATGCAGGTGGTTTATCTGATATGATATACTGGATGTTAATAATTAATACATTGTTTAAAGTCTCAGGTTATCATTTAGTTTTCTCTTAGTGATTAAAAACTGAAAGTCCAGGAATATTTTCAGAAAAGAAAATATATTCTTTCAGAGAAGCAGTCACAGCACATTTGTATCGCAGAGAGAGACAGGCCTCGAGTTGTTTCCCGAAGCCCTCTGGAGGTACCAGAGGGTACCAGGGGTACCAGGCTTAGCAAAGTGAAAAGTAGCCCAGGAGCATCCCTGCTCAATTCAACAGCAAGGCGAAGACAAGAGCTGACGAACAAAACAGAAAACAACTTTCCCAGACCTCAGAGAGAACACTTGGCATTCCTGAGGGACAGCTGCTTGCTGGTAGAAGTTATGATAATAAACTAAACTGGGTGAGCATTTCCTAAGAAGAAATATTTAATTATCCTGCTCACCATTATGAGGAACTTCTGCCACTCTTCATGTTATTATACAGTAAATAACCATTTTTCTAAAGGACAGAGCTGTTTTAATTATATGACAATGAATGCATAATTATTATGTTTGTTAGGAATGAATCGCAAGACAACAGACTTGATATTGCTGCTCTGGTTAGTGCATCTTAATTACTTTTTCATTTATTTTGCATATAAAAGCTATTTGCTAATTGTCTTTGCTGTAAATATGCAAAATATAATTAGTCATTCATAATTCTTTATGTGTTATCTAACTGTACATTTGTTTCTGAGGAACATATATTAAAGTAAGGGTATTTAATGGGCTTTTTTTTTTGGTGTGTGTATTCTGCTTTTATTTTTTTCTTTTAAAAAAGCATAGTTTTAAGTAAAAATTAGGCACATAACAGTATTAACCTTATTCTCAATGAAACTTGCTGTAAAAAAAAATGGAGAATGAAAAATATGGACTTATGGAGAAAATGCCAAAGTATGTGGAGTTTTAAGAATCTTCCATGTGAAAACACTGATGATGACATGAAGTATCTCTTATTAAGTCTTTAAATTAACCTTTTAGATAATCTCCAAAGCTACTCAGATAAATCTTTAAGTATTACCAATTTCAATTTAAGTTTTTATGTATTTCTGTGAATACTTACCAAAAGGAGGAAAGAACTCCATGCATGTGCTGAAGCATGCATTTTAAAGTGCCCCCAATAAATTGCTCATATCTGTTTAAAACTTGAGTTAAACACTCAAGATTTTCAAGTCTTAACTCTTGAGTATTTTATAAAATCTATGTAAGTGGCAGCATGAAGGATTTTTTGGAATAAGTTAATTCTTTAGTGAATAATGTCGATATTAGGACGTGAACCGACAGTGAGGTTTGGCATCTCAAAAGTGAACCATACCAACTAGTTTCTCAGCCTGAGGAACATTTTTCTTTTTTTAGTAGCTGGAAACAGAACTTGGGCTAGTTTCTTCTCTAGTTATCATTTCAACATGAACTAACATTGCAGAGAGTGTCTCTTTGCACTCAGATCCATTACAATGACTGACTGGTGAAATGGACCACGTGCTTTCAAATAGTACAGATATCAGGAGCATCGACCACTGATTCAAATTTTTCTTTTCACTTGTCTCCATGAAATCCTGCCAGTCCATCCTGCTGATGCATGTCATATTCTACTTTCTTCACCTCAAACATTTGATTTACTAACCGGTTGTACTGTTAATCCCATGTCATGACACTTCTATTCACTTCTGCTTTTCAACTGAAAACAGCTTCCTATGAAGATAAAGCTAGGTAAAATCTATTGTAAAGAGGAGAATAACTTGAATGCAGCTATCATATCAAAATGAAAACACACTTCTGCTCTCTTCACCCACTAGACATCCTGAATACTTTTCTTAATGATGAAGTCAAATAGGATAGCTGATGAGAATACGACTGATGATAATTTTTTTTTTCAGAAGTAATCCTACTCTGTAATTCTGTAATTGTTCTTATTTATGTTCAGTAAATCTTTTTAAATGAATATATATAAAAACAAGATAATGGCAGAGTGTGAATTAGGAAAAAAACTCAAATGTGCTTCAGAAAATTGTGATATGAATAAATTATGTTGATTCTTGTTTATCATAAAGCATTTAAAACCAGCACTTGCAAAAAGCATAGCTGTTATATAGGTTTTATTGTTTTTATTGTGGAATTTTCTTTTCGGCTCCTTGAATGTTTTTCCTTTTCGGCCTTCAGAAGAGCCGAAAAACAAAAAGCGAAATGTGTATTTCAAATAGCATTCCACTTACTTCAGAAAGCTGTACAGATAACACTCTCACTACCAAAATCACAATCTTAAAAATTTCATGTCCTATACTGAACGGGTTTAGTTGGATGAAGTTGCAAAATGGAGAATATTATGTTGTGTAAAAAGGTAATCATTTCANTCGAACTCTGCCTTCTTCTCCTCCTCCTCTCGCTTCTGCTTCTCGTCCAGGCTGCTGCGCTTGCTCACCGTGCGCCCGAAGATGTCGATGCGGTCGGGCGGGGACGAGGCGCGCTCCCGGTCCCGCTCGCGCCGGGACACGGCCGTGTTGGTGGAGCGCGAGCGGGACCGCGACTCCCGCCGCCGGTTCCGTTTACTTTCCCGGGACTTGGAGCGCTTCCGCACGCGCTCCTTGTCCCGAGACCGCGACCGGGACCGGCTCCGCTTCTTGTTGTGCTTGCTGCTCTTGGTGTGCTTGGAGCGGGACGAGCTCCGGCTCCGAGACCGGCCCATCCTTCCGGGCGACGCTCTGACTAACCGCTGGCTTCGGGCCCTGCACGTGCCGGGCTACCCGCGCCTCCGCTTCCGGACGCGGGCCGGTAGGCCTGCCGAGGCCGAGGAAAGAAAGCTGGTCAGCGAGCTGACTCTCTCGTCTCTCCCTGAGGTCGAGGGCCGCCGCGAAGGCCGCCTCCAACGACAAGGCCTCAACGCAAGGAGTTGCTAAGATGGCAGCCGCGGCCGCACCGGCCGCCCCTCCCACAATGCCCCGCGCTCAACGCGCCGTCGCGCGAGCCCCGCCCCCGACGCTGCCTGCGGAAGGCGTGGCCGGAGCTTCCGAGCGCGCTCGGCTCTTTCCGCCGGCCTGTCGTGCGGGAGCCCGGCTCCCTGTCCTCTGCTCCAGAGCACTTTTGCTTCCTGGTAAGATGCTAAGGTCGTGATCTTGGGCTCGTCCGGTTTGGGCGGAGGTGAAAGGTGCCTCAGTACGAACTGACTGACTCCGTTATTTCTTAGGAGCTGGTTTCGTCAAGCAGGCCAGAATAGTGTCAGTGACCCTGGCTACAGACCACTTTGAGCTGAGCTCACTGGTGCTGTGCCCTGGAGACGCCGCACTTTATGACGCGGTTGTGCAGCCCACTGGCTGGCAGGGAGGCTGGGATACAGGAAAGCCAGGGGTTAATGCAGCGCTTCAAAGGCCAAGTCCAAAAATTCAGATATCCCTATCAAAACTGAGTTTAGTAAGAGGCTTAAAACTCGAGAGAGATAAGCAGAGGGAAAATTAGCAGTTTTCCTTTTGAACAAGTAATAACCTATTAAAAAGGAGATTATTTTATCTGCAGTGGCATCAAAAACTGTAAAGTAATTAGGAATAAAGTTTAAGGAGTTACAAGATCCTGGTGATGAAATAAATCCATTACTCTTGGTGAAAACAAGACTTGAGTAAATGAAAAAAACGTGCCAGATCTTTGGATGAGAAGTCAGGACCAAAAATAGGCCAATTCTTCCCAAGTCAAATTTGAAAATTAGCACAATTGACATCAAAATCCCAAATTCTCTCGAGGGTGACTTAAAAATAACTAAAATTTTGTGTAGAGGATCACACAGTTCTAAATGATCAAGAAAACTAAAAAAAGAGTAAAAAAAAAAAAATTAAACACCAAGCTGTTAACACAGAAATAAGAATAACCATCAGCAGACTAATAGTACAAATCCAGTTTTTTTTTCTTTTTTTTAAGACAGATTCAAGTAAAATAATATTTAATAATATAGAGTGTACAAAATTACTTTGTACTGGAAATATTTCTCTCAATCTGTTACACATATAATATGTGTATACATATTATGGGCTCAGATGGTAAAGAATCTGCCTGCAGTGCCGGAGACTGAGGTTCAATCCCTGGGTTAGGAAGATCCCCTTGAGTAGGAAATGGCAACCCACTCCAGTATTCTTGCCTAGGAAATCCCATAGACAGAGGAGCCTGGCAGGCTACAGTCCATAGAGTTACAAAGAGTTGGACATGACTGAGTGACTAACACTTTCACACTACACTTCATGCTTACATATAATTCTCCAAGCAAGAGTTCAATGGTACATGAACCAAGAACATCCAGATGTTCAAGCTGGATTTAGAAAAGGCAGAGGAATCAGAGATCAAATTGCCAACATCCTTTGGATCATAGAAAAAGCAAGAGAGTTCCAAAAGAACATTTACTTCTGCTTTATTGACTATGCAAAAGCCTTGACTGTGTGGATCACAACAAACTGAAATATTCTTAAATAGAAGGGAGTACCAAACCATTTTACCTGCCTCATAAGAAATCTGTATGCAGATCAAGAAGCAACAATTACAACTGGACATGGAACAATGGATTGGTTTCAAATTGCGAAATGAGTACGTCAAGGCTGTGTATTGTCACCCTGCTTATTTAACTTATATGCAGAGTACATCATGCTAAATGCCGTGTTACTTTGCTGACAAAGGTCCATCTAGTGAAAGCTATGGTTTTTCCAGTAGGCATATATGGATGTGAGAGTTAGACCATAAAGAAAGTTGAGTGCCAAAGAACTGATGCTTTGAACTGTGGTGTTGGAGAAGACTCTTGAGAGTCCCTTGGACTACAAGAAGATCAAACCAGTCAACCCTAGAAAAATCAGCTCTGAATATCCGTCGGAAGGACTGATGCTGAAGCTCCAATACTTTGGCCTCCTGATGCGAAGAACTGACTCACTGGAAAAGACACTGATGCTGGGAATGATTGAAAGCGGGAGGAGAAGGGGATGACAGGATGTGATGGATGGCATCACCAACTCGATGGACATGAATTTGAGTAAGCTCTGGGAGTTGCTGAAGGACAGGGAAGCCTGGCATGCTGCAGCCCCTGGGGTCACAAAGAGTCATGTGCAACTGAGCGACAACTAAACACATCTGCAATGAGGGCCATTTGATGTTAAAGTCAGTTTTTTCTTGGTAGTTGATATGTTGGTTTCCTAGAGCACCACAGTCAGATTGGTGGCACAAAGCAACAGAAACTTAATTGCTTGCAGCTCTGGGGTCCAGCTGTCCAAACTCAAGACGTCGGCAAGGTTGGTTCCTTGGGAGGTTCGGAGGAAGACTGTATTCCATGCCTCTATCTTATGGTAGTTGCATTCTTTCTTTCCTTGGCTTTTCAATCTCAGCCTCTGTCCTCACATGGCATCCACTGTGCATCTGTTCTCTTCTTCATGTGTGTTCAGTTGTGTCCAACTGTTTGTGACTCCGTGGACTGTAGCCCACCAGGCTCCTCTGTCCATGGGATTTCCTAGGCGAGAATACTGGAGTGGGTTGCCGTTTCCTTCTCCAGGGGATCTTTCTGACCCAGGAACTGAACCAGGGTCTCTTGTGTCTCCTGCATTGGCAGGCGGATTCTTTACCACTGTACCACCTAGGAAGCCAAGGTTCCCTTCTTCAGTTCAGTTCAGTCGCTCAGTTGTGTCCGACTCTTTGCGACCCCATGAATAGCAGCACGCCAGGCCTCCCTGTCCATCACCAACTCCTGGAGTTCACTCAAACGCACGTCCATCGAGTCAGTGATTCCATCCAGCCATCTCATCCTTTGTCATCCCTTTTTCCTCCTGCCCCCAATCCCTCCCAGAATCAGAGACTTTTCACTGAGTCAACACTTTGCATGAGGTGGCCAAAGTACTGGAGTTTCAGCTTTAGCATCATTCCTTCCAAAGAACACCCAGGTCTGATCTTAGAATGGACTGGTTGAATCTCCTTGCAGTCCAAGGGACTCTCAAGAGTCTTCTCCAACACCACAGTTCAAAAGCATCAATTCTTCGGCACTCAACTTTCTTCACAATCCAACTCTCACATCCATACATGACCACTGGAAAAACTATAGCCTTGACTAGATGGACCTTTGTTGGCAAAGTAATGTCTCTGCTTTTCAGTAGGCTATCTAGGTTGTTCATAACTTTCCTTCCAAGGAGTAAGCATCTTTTAATTTCATGGCTNCTTTCTTCACAATCCAACTCTCACATCCATACATGACCACTGGAAAAACCATAACCTTGACTAGATGGACCTTTGTTGGCAAAGTAATATGTCTGCTTTTGAATATGCTGTCTAGGTTGGTCATAACTTTCCTTCCAAGGAGTAAGCATCTTTTAATTTCATGGCTGCAATCACCATCTGCAGTGATTTTGGAGCCCCCCAAAATAAAGTCTGACACTGTTTCCACTGTTTAACATTAGGAGCATCTATATTTCCTAAAAAATTCTCCTTCCCACCCTGGGCTCAACTGAATGTTCAAAATCTCACCCCAACAGAGCACTATCACCTCACCTCCTCCTGGCCTCAGTCAGAGTCAGTTCTGCACACTGGCAAGAGGAGGTACCAGGTTCTGCTGCCACCACCTTAACCACAAAAGCTTGAGGCTTCCCAGGTGGTGCTGGTAAAGAACCTGCCTGTCAATGCATAAGACCCAAGAGACTTGGGTTCAAACCCTGGGTCAGGAAGATCCCCTGGCGTAGGAAACAGCAACTCGCTCCAGTATTCTTGCCTGGAAAAATTCCATGGACAGAAAAGCCTGGCAGGCTACAGTCCATGGGGTCATGAAGAGTTGGTCCTGACTGAGTGACTGAGCATGGACAGACAAGCTTATTTAAAAACAAATTTACAAAAAAGAAAAGCAGGAAAAATCACTCTATCTGATGTAAAGTCTTACTATACGGTCACTGTAATCAATATAGTGTGGTACTGGTAAAGGAAAAGAAACATAGATCATTGGAACAGGTAACCCAGAAATGGATCAATGCAAATGCACCAACTGATTGTTTATAAAGATGCAAAAGCATTTCAATGGAGGAAAGAGAATCTTTTCAACAAATCATCTTGGAATAACCAGACATCCATAGACAAAAATGAACCTTGACTTAAAGCTTAAGGTATATACAAAAGCATGTGCAAAATGAATCACAAATTTAAACATAACAAATGAAACTACAAAGCTTTTAGAAGAAAGCATAGAAGAATATCTTTCAGATCCAGGGCTAGGAAAAGTTCTTAAACATCACATCAAAAACTTGATACATAAAAGAAAAGAAAATCAATAATTCAACTTTATTAAAATTAAAAAATTTTGCTTTGTGAAAGACCCCGTTAACAAGACAAAAAGATGAGTGACAGACAGGGAGAAAATATTTGCAAATCACAAATCCAAAGGATTTTGTATCCATACTGTATAGAGGACTCTCCAAACTCAACAAGAAAATAATATGAGCTTCCCTGGTGGTTCAATGGTAAAGAATCTGCCTGCCAATACGGGAGACACAGGTTACATCCACGGTCCGGGAAGTTCCCACATACCATGAAGCAACTGAGCTCATGTGCCACAACTATTGAGCCTGTGCTCTAGAGCTTAGGAACTACAACTATTGAGTCCAACATGCCCTCAAGCACATGCTCCAAAAGAAACGCCACTGCAGTGAGAAGCTTTCATTCGCACTGCAGTAAAGAGGGGCCCTCACTCACTGCAACTCGAGAAAAGCCCTCGCAGCAACGAAGACTCGGACAGCCAAAAATAAACAAACTGTTTTTTTCTTAAAGTCAAAAGGAAAACGACCTATTTGAATACGGGCAAAAAGACCTGAAGGGACACTTTACCACAAGATATTAAGATGCCAAATTAGCACATGAGAAAAGGCTCAAAATCATCATTCACTTCAGTTGCTCAGTTGTGTCCAACTTTTTGCAACCCCATGGACTGCAGCATACCAGGCCTCTCTGTCCATCACCAACTCCAGGAGCTAGCTCAAACTCATGTTCATCAAAGTTAGTGATGCTATCCAATTATCTCATTCTCTTTGTCCCCTCTTCCTTCTGCCTTCAGCCTTTCCCAGAATCAGGGTCTTTTCAAATGAGTCAGTTCTTCACACCAAGATGACCAAAGTATTGGAGTTTCAGCTTCAGCATCAGTCCTTCCAATGAATATTCAGGATTCATTTCCTTTAGCATGGATTGGTTTGATCTCCCTGCAGTCCAAGGGACTCTCAAGAGTCTTCTCCAACACCACAGTTCAAAAGCATCAATTCTTCAGTACTCAGCTTTCTTCACAGTCCAACTTTCACATCCATACATGACCACAGGGAAAAACCATAACCTTGACTAGACAGACTTTTGTTGACAAAGTAATGTCTCTGCTTTTTAATACACTGTCTAGGTTGGTCATAATTTTCCTTCCAAGGAGTAAGCGTCTTTTAATTTCATGGCTGCAGTCACCATCTGCAGTAAATTTGGAACCCAGAAAAATAAAGTCTGACACTGTTTCCAATGTTTCCCNTATCTTGGTTGTGAAGATCTTTCTTGTACAGTTCTTCTGTGTATTCTTGCCACCTCTTCTTACTATCTTCTGCTTCTGTTAGGTCCATACCATTTCTGTCCTTTATCGAGCCCATCTTTGCATGAAATGTTCCCTTGGTATCTCTAATTTTCTTGAAGAGATCTCTAGTCTTTCCCATTCTGTTGTTTTCCTCTATTTCTTTGCCTTGATCGCTGAGGAAGGCTTTCTTATCTCTTTTTGCTATTCTTTGGAATTTTGCATTCAGATGCTTGTATCTTTCCTTTTCTCCTTTGCTTTTCGCTTCTCTTCTTTTCACAGCTATTTGTAAGGCCTCCCCAGACAGCCATTTTGCTTTTTTGCATTTCTTTTCCATGGGGCTGGTCTTGATCCCTGTCTCCTGTACAATGTCATGAACCTCTGTCCATAGTTCATCAAGCACTCACTCTATCTATCAGATCTAGTCCCTTAAATCTGTTTCTCACTTCCACTGTATAATCATAAGGGATTTGATTTAGGTTATAACCCTGAATGGTCTAGTGGTTTACCCTACTTTCTTCAATTTAAGTCTGAATTTGGTAATAAGGAGTTCATGATCTGAGCCACAGTCAGCTCCCGGTCTTGTTTTTGCTGACTGTATAGAGCTTCTCCATTTTGGCTGTAAAGAATAGAATCAATCTGATTTTGGTGTTGACCATCTGGTGATGTCCGTGTGTATAGTCTTCTTTTGTGTTGTTGGAAGAGGGTGTTTGCTATGACCAGTGCATTCTCTTGACAAAACTCTGTTAGCCTTTGCCCTGCTTTATTCCGTATTCCAAGGCCAAATTTGTTATGTTAGTGCTAATTCTTTTAATCAGGACCCACCATATTCCTATAAGACCTCATCTTAATGTAATTAAATCTGCAAAGATCCCATTTCCAAATAAGTTCACAAATCCAGGGTGATATGAATTTTGGAGGGATTCTGTTCTATCTAAGACAGCTGGCTTTTTTAACAACCTTATTTTTCTGCATGTCATGTATTCTTTATGATTAGTACATGATATTTTACAAAAAGAATAAAGGGATGTGTCTTTTTTAAAAACTGTGAGAAACTCCACAATCTATCATAAGGGTGATGCTTTAATTTAGTAGGAAAAGATGGGTTATTAATAAATGCTGCTGGCATAATTAAAGTAAAAACATTAAAAATACAGTTAATTTAGATTTTTGCCTCATGTGCTGTGCTTAGTCACTCAGTCATGTCTTACTGTTTGTGACTCCATGGATTGTAGCCCGCCAGGCTCCTCTGTCCATGGGGATTATCCAGGCAAGAATACTGGAGTGGGTTGCCATCCCCTCCTCCAGGAGATCTTCCCAACCCAGGGATCGAACCTAGGTCTCCCAAATGGCAGGTGGATTTTTTTACCATCTGAACCACCAAGGAATCCCTTTGCATCATAACAGAAAGCAAATTAAGATGGATTGAAATCTAAATATATAGGAAAGCCTAAAATATCCCTCTTAAATAATTATATGAGACATAAAATATGTAACTACGAAGCAATGGTTTTACCACCTAGAGATTTGTTTTTAATATAAAATCCTGTGTCCTTTCCCCAGAGATTCTCATAGAGTACTCAGACCCAAAAGTCTGCATTTTTAGTGAGCACCCTACATGTTTCTCTTAGAGGCACTCCATCAAGAATAGTTTAAGAAAAAAAAAAAAAAACTGGAAAAGAAAGTGAATCAAAGCCGTTCAAATTCCTAGGAACTTGTCTTTGAGGATGCACTGAAGCCATGAGGGACACACACACTTCAGCTGTCCACTTGATCAAAGTTGCAGCATTGCACACTCCATGAACGTACATGCAGAGATGCACAGGTCACCATCATATCGGACTTCTTACCAGAAACCATGCCTAGTAAAGGACAGTGGGGTGACGTATTCAGAGTTTTGAAAGAAAAAAAAAAACACAATGACCTAGAATTTTGTATCCAGCACAATTATCCTTCAAAAGTAAAAGAGAGATACAGATCTTCTCAGAGAAGCAAAAATAGACCTGCCTTGCAAGAAACAGTTTGAAAAGTTCCTCAGAGAGAAGGAGAAGGAGAAGGGTCAGAAACTCAGATCTCCATAAAGAAAAGAAGAGTCAGAGAAGAAATAGTGAAGAGTCTTAGATCGTCCTTGGAAACCCTTCCTGTTAATGGTGCTGACTGTTATCTGAACCCATTACTCCTGGAAAACAGTGACAATTACGAGATTTCTCATACTTGGTGTTTGTAGAAAAAGCTCACTGCAAGGAACGTGTCCCCCTCCCCAACCCCCTGTGAGACTAAATTAGCCTTAACAGGAACACCTCGATTACTTATGCAAAGGTCAAACACGGACCCTCCAAATTTCCGTGATTTATCTCTTATATGAGCTGAGCTATTTTGTCCCCACTGGTCAATGGGAGCAAATGTGTGTTAGTCAAACTCTGGTTAAACTTCTGTCATGACATATTTTGACATGGCTCCTACCCCTCTTCCCCCACCCCCAGCCAAACAAGGGAATTTTTCTCCCATCTTCCCCATGAAAACCTGATGGGGCTGCTGAAATCCATGAAAACGTGGGGAACCCTTGCTTAGTCTGCTAGCCCATCGTCAGTGTCGAGCAGTGTGCTGTGGGAACCACGAAAGCGCTGCTCCCGGTCCCGGGGCTTCTGCTGTGGGGTCCTGTGTTCTCAGTCCTCACCTGTCTGTAGTTTTCAGGCTGTTGGTTTATCCCAGGACCTCAATTCTCTGATGGAGCTAAGAAAATTCATTGACTTTCAGTTTGTACAGGACTTCACTGGTAGCTCAGACGGTAAAGAATCTGCTTACAATACAGGAAACCTGGATTGGGAAGATCCCCTGGAGAAGGAAATGGCAGCCCACTGCAGTCCTCTTGCCTGGAGAATCCCGTGGACAGAGGAGCCTGGTGGGCTGCAGTCTAAAGGGTCACAGAGTCGGACACGACCGAGGGAGTAACACTTTCCCACTTTGAGTTTTTGCAGCTCTTTTCTTGTTCTGAGAGATGGAGACATGACTTCCAAGCTTTTTGTTTTGTTTTTACACTTAATTATTTTAACTCCCACAAGAATCATATACCAGTAACCTAGGAATTCACCTGTTTCTTTCAGATAATACAGCCTTAAAAAAATGTGAGTGAGCTGTGACTCCTACCTGGATTTCTTTTGCCCATGTAGCATGAACAATCTTTTCTTAAATTAAAAAAAAAAAAGTTGACATATACCAAAGAGTCCCAGAAATTAGCATTTCAGTACCAGCCTCTTTTTTTTTGGAATGAGACATTTTAAGAATGGCCTACTCTCCTCCTTTCTTTCCTTTTAGTCTTCAGTTTTTAAATGTAAACTCAGCCATTTTATGTAAGTGACTTTGTGGGTTTTGGGGCGGGGGGATTCGCGTTTATCGGCAGATCATCATGCCTCAGGAGCTGCTCAGCGCTCCTCAGGCTTGAAGATGCCCTGGAAGCAGCTGGGGCTCCAGCTTCAGTGCTCACGCTGGCGCAGTTGGTCCAGGGTGGGGCCTGAGTGTCGGCATTCCTCACTGGGTGATGCCTGGTGGCTGGTCTGTGACTGCATTTGCCTTGGCTAATCCCTGCTCACAGGTAGGTGTTGGGAGACCGGAGAGGTGAAAGGGCTTTTGCACAGCTTCACAGCCGCTTGCTTCTGAAGCACACAGGCTGCAGGAGTTGGACTTCAGTAGCCGTAGCTCCCAGGCTCTAGAGGACAGGCTCCCTAGTTGTGTATAATCGCAGTGACTCCACTGCACGTGGGATCTGCCCATATCAGGGACAGAACCCATGTCTCCTGCATTGGCAGGCTGATTCTTTGCCACTGAGCTGCCAGGGAAGTCCGCTTCTGTTGTTTTCAAGCGTAATTTTGAGGTAACTGGTCACAGCAGCCACAGGCAGCTAATACACTTAATACAGTAACTTGGTTTTCTAGGTCTCTGAATGCGTATGTACCTGCCCGCCATTTCAGGGGCTGCCGAGAACACTTGATACCAACACAAGCCCTCATCCTGCTTTGTTTACTTGGCTTAATTAGAAAAAAAAAAAAGATGTTTACATTATGAAAGTAAATCAGCCGTATTGTACTTAAGAGCAGAGAAGCCTCTGGTTTGCTTGTGCTTTCAAATACTTTTAAAGTGCAGCTCTATTCTTCAACAACAACAAAAAATTTCTCCCCATGGGGGGAAAAAAAATCTTGTATATATGTGGTTAATTGCCAGGATATTTGCTTGAGTACTATGCTGCTAAGCAAGTGTTTATCATCTGAAAATCTTGTGACATTTAGAAAAGAAAAACTTCTTGGGCTAGCCTTATAATTTGTTCCTCTGTGCTGCAGAAAGTTAAAATTCAGAACCAAGTTTTATTTCATTTCTCTTCTCAAATCAAGTACAGCCTTTTGGCTTTAGTTGGACTCGAAGATAAAATAGACTAGGAATAAATTTTTCCTCTTTGCTCTCCGTTTAAAAATCCATGGTAGTGGAGGAAAAATAGTATTTATTTTCATGCTGCTGCAACAAGCCACCCCAAAACTTTGGCCTAAAAGAACCATTTTATCATGCACAGAGATTCTGTGTACAGTGGGAGATGCCATCCAACCCATCTCGTCCTCTTAAGACAGAAGAGGACATGGATTGGATGGCATCACTGACTCAAGGGACATGGAGTTTGAGCACACTCCGGGAGATGGTGAAGGACAGGGAAGCCTGGTGTGCTACAGCCCATGGGTTGGTTAAGACTCAGACATGACTGAGTGAACGACAACAGCAGTGCAAATGGCTTGTCTCTGCTCCAGGCTGTCTGGGGGCTCGGTTGGGAAGGTTCAGTGGCAGAAAGCAGAAGGCGCACCACAACTCGATGGCCAGGGGCATCATCTTGAAGCTCAGCTACATCACCTACCTGTGGCCTGGGCACACCGTGGGGCCTCGTGCCAGCTCGGTGCTCCCACTGTCAATGACCCAAGAGAACAAGTAAGGCAGAAACTACCCAAGCCTTTCCTCAACGTAGCTTCCAAAGCCATGCCATCACTTCTAGTTTGTAACCACTGAGTCACCAGGGTTGGTGCAGATTTCAGGGGAAGAGGCCTCTTCCTGAGGGCTCACAGAATGTGCAGGCATGTTTAAAAATCATCACAATACCCTTTACGAATCAATGTTTCAAAGAACATGTAATGAAAGTAGTGAGGCATTCTAGGTGGAAGACACTCTCGGGCTTCTGTTTGATTTTGAGTAAGGTTTTGCAGCTCTCTAGCCCTCGCTATCCTCAACTGCAGGATGAAGGGCTGTACTAGGTAGGTCCCCAGCTCCTCTGCAGAGCTGTGGTTTTATAGGTCTTCCTGTAACTGTACCAACTGAAATGTTACAGGTTCCAGTTTCAATTTTATAGCTGATGTTTATCGGTCATGTTATTTTCTGTTGTCTTTCCAGTTTTAGAATGTTTTTTAAAGTCTTTCACTTAGAGTATCTGCTTGCTTTGCTTTGTGTAGAGTCTTTATTTATTTGCATCCTTCTTTGGAGGTTTTCCTGGTGGCTTAGTGGTAAAGAAACCCCTATCAGTGCAGGAGACACGGGATCGATCCATAGGTTGGGGAAGATCCCCTGGAGAAGGAAATGGAAACCCACTCTGGTATTCTTGCCTGAGAAATCCCACGGACAGAGCCTGGTGGGCTACTGTCCATGGGGTTGCAAAGACATGACTTAGCAACTAAGCAACAAAAGTTAAGTGTAATATTTACAAAAGTAGCCAATAAAACAAGAACTGTTGTTGTTTGTCACTAAGTCATGTCCGACTCTTTGCAACCCCATGGACTGTAACCCGCCAGGTCCCTCTGTCCGTGGGATTTCCAGACAAGAATGCCGGAGTAGGTAGTCAGTCCCTTCTTCAGGGGATCTTCCTGACGCAGGGATCGAACTCAGGCCTCCTGTATTGCAAGCGGATTCTTTACTGCCTCAGCCACCAGGAAAAGCGTCTTATTTCCTCTTGTTCCTGCCTTTATCCCCCTCACCTGCATGGTTCATTTCTTCTTTCTCCTGGGTTACTTCGTCAGTGTGCAAAGATATTGAAATAACTTCCATGGGGAAAAACAAAAATGCGAATGCCTGCTTATGCACACTTTTCAAACAGCCTCTATTTCTTGTAGAAATAGCTTTACCCTTACTCCTTCCACCCTGAACTCTCTTCACCTGGAAGCCTCTACTGCAAGAGCGCTTGTCCATGTCACTGATGACCCAAAGCTCAGGGAACCCAACCGCCCATTTGCAGTCTTGACCTTAGTCGCCACTCACATCCTGCCGTTCTCCTGAAAACACCAAACTGGCTCAAGGCACCGCTCCCTCTCTCCCACTGGCCATTCCTTTTCATTCTCCATCTCTTCCCCCTAGGCCCTCTGATTATCTTGTCTCCCTTGGAGATTCCACATGCTCTGCACACCAGCTGCATGCTCCTGACCCTCCCAAACTTGTATTTCCAGCCTGACCTTTTCCCCCCGAAGTTCAGACTTGTATATCCAGCCACCTGTTTAATATCTCCACTTGGAGAGGTCCTAAGAATTTCAACCAGAACCTGTTCAGAACCAAACTCCTGATTCCTGATGCTCCTTACGAAACCTTCATGCGTCTCCAGTTCATCCCACCTCAGTTGCTCCAGCCATACCTCTTCTCTCCTGTGTGTCCAGTCAAACACCAAGTCCTGTGAGCTCCAGCTCAGCTTCACAGCTTTAATCTAGTCCTGTGCTGGCTCACGTGGTCAGTTTTCCACACAGCTACAAAGGTGCTCATTTAAGTGATGTACACTTCCTACATACAGAAACTTCATCAACAGCCGCTTTCCTAGTAGCTCAGTTGGTAAAAAATCTGCCCACAATGCAGGAGACCCCGGTTCGATTCCTGGGTCAGGAAGATCCCCTGAAGAAGGGATAAACTACCCACCCCAGTATTCTTGGGCTTCCTTTGTGGCTCAGCTGGTAAAGAATCTGCCCACAATGCGGGAGACCTGGGTTCCATCTCTGGGTTGGGAAGATCCTCTGGTGAAGGGAAAGGCTACCCACTCCAGTATTCTAGCCTGGAGAATTACATGGGCTGTATAGTCCATGGGGTAGCAAAGAATCGGACATGACTGAGTGGCTTTCACTTTCATCCACAGCTGCAAAGAGCCCCCTGGCACTCAGTCTCTGAACCTGTGTGGGTTCATCTCTGTCCAGCTGCCTTGGCCTCCCCGCCCCCACCCGGTCCTGCCCCGGGGCTCTTGCCCTGGCTGCGTCTCTCACAAGTTTCCTCCCTCGCGACCTCTGGGGCTCTGTGCATCTCATGTTCCCTTTGCGCCTTTCAGGCGTGCTGAGACCTCAGTCCTCTGATAGTGTTTGGCAAGATTCCTCTCCTGCCCCTCTTTCCTTGCTGTCGCTCCGTCTTCTGCCTGTGTTCCTCCTGCTGATCACAGTTCCTTCACTGTTGTGCCTGTGGCTTCATCAGAAGCTTCCAAAGGCAAGGCTCCTGGGCATCTCATTTTTGCCGTGTTCTTTGTGCCTCAATGGTGCCCAGAACGTACTATCTGCTCAGTCAAGATTGGTTGAGTGAACAAAGGAATGAATGAATAGAAATGCAGAAACAAGCCCGTGTTTGTTTATAATTTTATTCTATTGATATAATGAAGGTGGCATTATACAACAGCAAATAAATGACATTTATTGGTACTGGGATGATTAGCTAACTAACCACTTGGGAAAAAATAATTTTCATGTCCTACCTGTTTGTATATAAATAAATCAATAAATATAAGGTGAATTAAAGTCTTTAATGTTTTTATGTTTTAGGCACCTAGACAAATTTTCTTTTTTATTCATATCTTAAATATTTTAAAGGTAAAAAAACTGTAATAGTGCTTTAAGGATTTTTATTTTCCTACATGTATATTTTGGGTGATTGTCAAAATGTGATTCTGAGGGAAAAGTGGTAAGAGAAAATATTTCTAAATTTTAATAAATAAGAATTTTAAGAGTCTTATGATGAAAGTTTTAAAAGAATGTTTAAAATTAAATGATATGGTAAAAAGATTTCAACACATGTTGTAAAGACCAAATAGCCTTAAAATATAAAAACAGCTTATAAGTCAATAACAAAAGTGAATATCCCAGTAAGGAAAGGGCATAAATTTCACTAAAGAATGAAAGACAAATATTAACATTGTCACTAATAATTAATGACATACATTAAACATTAAATGATTCTATTTTTTTACCATATAATGAAGATTTTTTTAAATGCTGATGTCAACAATTATTTTACTGGTAGGGGAAAATGTAATCCTGCTCACCGCAAGTTTAAAATAGTGCAACTTTTCTGGACAATAATTTGCACTACTAAATTTTTTTAAAAATGCAAGCCAGTCAAGCTCAAATGTGTACTTCTTGGAATTGTTTGAAATAGTTAAAAATAAAAACAGGAATACAGCATAAATATTCAAAAAGAAGGAGGTTATAAGATAATGATATATATCCATATAATATATATCCAATGAAATAGAATGAAATCACCATGAGTACTGACATAGATATATAATATTCATATGGAAATACCTCATATATAGTAAAGAAATAGTTGAAAAACATTGATAGTATTGTTCAATTTTTGTTAATTTTTGTGTTTGTTTACTTATTATATGATAATCATAGCAAAATAAGTATGCTATTACAATAAAAATAGTATTATCAGTAGGAAAAATAGGAATTACTAAAGATTAATTTACAATTATTAAATTAAAAAATAAAATGTAAATAGGACATTTAAAAGGTAAGTAAAATATGAAAATTTATCATAAGTGCACAAGAGGGGAACACCAGTTGGTAACTGGCACATTTGCTTTATCTTTTTTCTACACATGTAATATAAAAATATGCTCTTGTTGAAAATATTCAAATGGTAAAGCACTCGCCTGCCACCACAAGAGATGTAAGAGATGTGGGTTCGACCCCTGGGTTGAGAAGATCCCCTGAAGGAGGGCATGGCAACCCATTCCAGTTTTCTTGCCTGGAGAACCCCATGGACAGAGGAGCCTGGGAGGCCCAGTCTATAGGGCTGCAAAGAGTCGGATGCAACTGAAGCGGCTTAGCACGCAGCACACGTGGATAAGACAGTCTCCCTCAGTATTTTTTCCCACAGACATAATGTCTATTATATTTGTTGCATATACCTCCAGATGTTTTCCTGTATTTATCAAATATATTATTTGTTTACATTTTTCAATGACTTAACCTCATGTCTTAGGAGTTTGGGCCTGTCAATAAAGTAGAGATTTAACATGTTTTTTAAACACTACATAATATTCCAGAGCACATGAAAGGATTGTTACTGAACTATTTTCCTTTAATAATTCTGTTTATTTACCTGGGCTTCCCTCATAGCTCAGTTGATGAAGAATCTGCCTGCAATGCAGGAGATCCTGGTTCAATTCCTGGGTTGGGAGGATCCCCTGGAGAAGGGACAGGCTACCCACTCCAGTATTCTTGAGCTTCCCTTGTGGCTCAGCTGGTAAAAATCCCAACAAAAAGTGTATGTGCCAACGCTGGAGCAGATCCTGTAGACCAATGACAGAAGGATAAACAATCTTAGTAGCCATTCTACTTGGTCAGTTCCACTTTGGGGCTAAACTTGGAGGATCCAAGTTCTTCAAGTTCATTGTCTTTTACCAAAAAAAAAATTTAAGGATTATTTTTTCTCCAACCTCCTGGGAATTTCTCTGCAAGATTCCTTCTCATACTAACCCTGCCTCGTTTAAACAGTGTTCACCTCTCTGATCAGCAACACCACGAAAACAAATGCTGATACTTCATCAACACTTTCCTTCTGGTTTTGCTGAATGGGGTGTGTGTTTCCGGAGGGAGACAGGGAGAAAGGCAGGAAGGATCTGAATAAGACTGGCAGCTTCAGTGGCCTTTGAAAGCCTGGCATTTGGCAGGCAACACTGCTTTAAAGATTCACCTGCATGATATCTGAAGGTCGGAACAAAGAAAGGGCATTCAGAACTTTAAGTCTATGATTCTCTTGTTTGCTTGGATGAGTATGGACTCCAGCTCATTTTAAAATAACTGACATTTCTTGCTAGGGCTTAAGATGGTTTCACTGAGGTTGGTTCCACTCAATAGCGATAGGATTAAAATGCAAAGTCATGCATGGGTAGAGTCAATTTATATCTGTGGGGAAAGTCATTATTATTTTTGCTTAAACAAGCTGTATATCACACTGGGCACCACCACTGAGTCTGCAGCCATTTTATTTTAAACATGGGCCTCTGTGGTTGGTCGCCGAAGCTCTGCAGGCATGGGGGAGGGTGTGTGGGTGGGTTGCCCACGTGTGCCTTCATGAGCATTTATTTAGAAAACTTAGAGGTTGGAATAAAAACAAAACTTTCTCCCAGTTGAGAGGGAATAAGGTTGCTTCATTACTACTGCCCAGTCTGCGTTCTCATTTCCAGTTGGAACTCACTATAGGGACTTTCCTTTAAGCACAGTTGTTTACTTGCTAAGTCGTGTTTGACTCTTTGCCACCCCAGTGAACATGTAAATAGCGCTCTCCATACCCTTCCCAAGGGGCTACTCTGGTGGCTTAGTGGTAAAGAACCTGCCTGCCAATACAGGAGACCTGGGTTTAATCCCTGGGCTGGGGAGATCCCCGGGAGTAGGAAATGGTAATCCTCCAGTATTCTTGCCTGAGAAATCCCACGGACAGAGGAGCCTGGAGGGCTGCAGTCCATGGGGTCACAAAGAGTTGGACACAACTGAAGTGACTTAGCACAGCACACCCTTCCCAAACCCCAACAGAATGACAGAAAACTCATTTTAGGGACTTCTCTGGTGGCCCAGCAGTTGATTTCACCTTCCAGTGGAAGGGGTGCCGGCTCAATCCCTGGTTGGGGAGCTGAGATCCCACATGCCTTGTGGCCAAAAAGCCAAAACATGCAACAGAAGCAATATGTAACAAATTCAGTGAAGACTTTTAAAATGTTCCACATTAAAAAAAAAAATATATATATATATACACATATATATATATATATATATTTAAAGGAATGGAACAGAAATAAAACACATGCTATTATATGGAAAGAACAGAAGTCATGATTTCAGGCAATCTGAAGTCATCAAAAATGACTTGAATCAGTAAAGTTGCTTGAAAAAAAAGTGAAAGTGAAAGTCACTCAGTCATGTCCGACATTTTGCAGTCCATGGAATTCTCCAGGCCAGAACACTGGATTGGGTAGCCTATGCCTTCTCCTGGGGATCTTCCCACCCCAGGGATTGAACCCAGGTCCCCTGCATTGCAGGCAGATTCTTTACCGGCCAAGCCACCAGGGAAGTCTGTCCTCGTCCCATGTACTTTCTCGCTCGCCTCGAACCTCCAACCGCTTTTCTGTCCTCGGTTTCCTATCCTCCTTTAGTTCAGAGGACACTAAAAGCAGTCAGAGGAGAACCTCCAGAGGCTCCCATCAGCGTCCCTGCCCTCCTGTTCATATGAATATACTCCTTTATGTATAGTCTGTCTTTTCCTCTGTTCACAGAGCTGAACTGGGGCTTCCCTGGAGGCTCAGTGGTAAAGGACCCACCTGCCCGTGCCCTCCAAACCATTCTTCCTCTTGGCATCATCATGCTTCTACTCTACTAGATGGTCCCCATTAAAAAAAAAAAAAAAAAAAAAAAAATTCCATTTTAAGAAGACCTTGGGACTTCCCTGGGCGTCCAGGACTAGGGCCAGAGCTCCATTCCTGGTCAGGGAACTAGATCCCACATGCCACAACTAGGGGAAAAAAAAAAAAAAGATCCCGGAAAACCCAGTGCTGCAGCAAAGACCTGCGGCAGCCAAGTAAGTTTGTTTTTTAAGAAAAGACCCCTTGACTGTGTCCTCATTTGGCTGCAAGTCCGCATTTCTGCCCCATTTGCAGCAGTGCCTCCCAGGGTAGCTGTCTCCACCCACTGGGTGCCAATCCTCCCGTCTCATTCTCTCTCGAATACACTCGGTAGTCTGTGCTCCTGCCTGGCTACCCAGCCTGCCATCGGTGTTCAGTCGCTCGGTCGCGTCCGACTCTTCGCGACCCATGGACTGCATGCCAGGCTTCCCTGTCCTTCACCGTTTCCCAGAGTTTACTCAAACTCATGTCCATTGAGTTGGTGGTGCCATCCAACCATCTCGTCCTCTGTCGTCCCCTTTTCCTCCTGCCTTCAACCTTTCCCAGCATCAGGGTCTTTTCCAAGGAGTCAGTTCTTCACATCAGGTGGCCAAAGTATTGGAGTTTCAGCTTCGGCATCAGTCCTTCCAATAAACATTCAGGGCTAATTTCCTTTGGGACTGACTGGTTGATGCTATCATTAAGGTCTGAGTGCTATTCATGTTGCTAAACCCGCGTGGACCGTGGCCCCTGACCTAGTGACATGGGCATAGAGGTAGGACAGACCGTGTGTATCTCTACCCCGAGCCTCCCCGGGGGCTCATCTCAAGGGAGTCACATGTTCTCGCCTAGCTTTTCCTCCTGCTCTGTGTCACTTCCGGTACTAACCCTGACCCTTCTCCCAAGGTCACTCTCTGAATATGCCTCCTGAGCCGAATATGCCTCTCTCAGGCTCAGCTCCTAGCAACCCAAGCCAAGAGAGCTCCTCTGTGCTCATCGCTGGGTGTTGGGAGGAAAACTGTTCACATCTGTGTCAAATGGGAGACTTCCTTGTCATTGTTAACCTTTGCCGAGATTCCAGTCTGTCATGTGTCTGATACTTTGGGAGCTAAATGTTCTGCTTAATTCCTCTGTCTCCCTGACCTAGTTTCACTCAGATAATAGCTTGCTATGAAAATTGTAACCAGCCTCTAGCACAGTGTCCAATAATTAACACAGATCTGGCAACAGAAGACGTCCACTACATATTTCTGAATGAAGCAGGAGTTTGGCCCTCTGATGGGACGTTGTCCATTTGCCTCATATGGTCATCATTCTAGCAGATATTTTCTGCCCTGTAAGGGCTGGATCTTTGAGTAAATGCTGACTTCTGCTTCCATAGAAAGTGTGAAAGTGAAAGTTGTGTCTGACTCTGCGCAACCCCCATGGACGGTAGCCCACCAGGCTCCTCTGTCCATGGAATTCTCCAGGCAGGAATACTGGAGTGGGCTGCCATTCCCTTCTCCAGGGGATCTTCCCGACCCAGGGATCGAGCCCAGGTTTCCTGCACTGGAAGCAGATTCTTTACCGTCTGAGCCACCAGGGAAGCCCACAGAAGCAGGACATAAACTGAAAAGACAGAGTTCTCTTCTTCTAAAGGATAAGCTCCTTGAGAATGCACAAAGAATCTAGCAGATATCTCCACAAAGGCAGTTTCTTAGCAAACGACAGAATCTCCAAGAACCTTGTGGTTGAAGCTGTTTATTTATTTTATATTTATTTATCTGACTGTCTGGGGTCTTAGTTGGGTGCACAGGACTTCTCTAATTGCTGGGCCAGGGAATGTGGACTCTTAGTTCCCTGACCAGGGACCAAGCTCTCGCCCCCTGCTTTGGAAGCGCAGGGTCTTAACCACTGGACTGTCAGGCAATCCCCCAATAGATATCTCGATTGCAGGCTTATCAGAGACCTTGAGGCAGAAGAACCAGCTGAGCTCTACCTGGACTCCTGACCCAGAAAAAATAGAGATAATAAATGTTGTTTTGAGCCACCACATTTCAGGGTAATGAGTTACTCATCAGTAGAAACTAACACTCCATGATGAAGTTGTCAGATGCTTGCATCTGCTTTTAGGGAATCATTTGGATGTAAGGGAAATATGATCAGAAGTCATTCTGAGCAGAAAGTTATGGGAAAGAGCAGAGATGTGAGTGGACATTGAATAAAAACCAATGTCAGTTTATAAACTCTGTGTGTGTGTGTGTGTGCACACGTGCGCGCGCGCCAGAGATGAGTGGACATTGATTAAAAACCAATGTCAGTGTATACACTCTGTGTGTCTGTGTGTGTGTGTGTCTGTGTGCTAAGTCGTGTCTGACTCTTTGTGACCATATGGACCACAGCCCTCCAGACTCCTCTGTCCATGGGATTCTCCAGGCAAGAATACTAGAGTGGGTTGCCGTTTCCTTCTCCAGGCATCTTCCCCACCCAGAGATCAAACTTGCATCTCCTGCATTGCAGGTGGATTCTTTACCACTGAGCCACCAGGGAAGCCCTAGCTTACAAACAAGTTTTAGGAAAACCAGAAGTACTCCAGTGTTGACAAAAATTATCCCTTTTTAGTAGCCAAGTGATAATACCATGTATTCTAAGTTTAAAAACTTAATGAACAAGGAGATTCTTGAGGTTTTACTTGCCTGGACAAGCACAGTGGTTTGTTCATAGAACCTAATAGTTTTCCTGGACAAATGCTGTAATCTTTTTTAAACTGCATATTATCAATATTCTTTGAATTGTTTTTCTTCCCCTTAAATATATGCTAACCTTTGACTGTAGCTGCATTTTTTCTTTCTCTGCTGGCAATCAGGATGTCCTGGCTTCCATATTTGATTGTATGTGGCCCCTTCTTCCCTGAGGACCAGAGGGAAAACCTCAGAGGAGCTTCATAGTCTGCGGTCTTTTTCTTACAGGGCTACAAAGTAAGAGGATGAGGGAAATATCCTTTATTGAACTGACTTGATAACATGTCAAGACAAGTTACAGACTGAGACTGTTAAAGTGAAAAAAAAATGAGCAAGTATGATAATCTTATCAGTGAGCTCAGCTTTGTGTATTATTTGTAAGTGTAGGGACAGAATAATTTTCTTTGTTGTGATGTGGGTCAGGGTGGTGATCGTCTTATGGAAAACAAATCTCCTCTTTGCAAGCCAGCTTGCTGTAGAGTACTTAGTCAGGCATGCTTTTCTTTTCATTTTTATTTCAATGCTTTAAATTTTATTTTAATTGAAATTTTTTTCATTTTTAAAATTGAAGTTTTTTTGCTTTTGACTGCACTGGGTCTTCACTGCCGTGTGAAGGCTTTCCTAGTTTCGAGAAATGGTGGCTCCGGCTTCTCACGGCGGAGACTTCTCTTGTGGAGCACAGGCTAGTGTGCCGGCTTCAGTACTGGGGCGTAGTAGCTGTGGTGTTCCGTCTCTAGAGCTCAGCCTCAGTAGTTGGGGCACAAGGATTTAGTAGCTCTGGGGCATGTGCGATCTTCCCTGACCAGGGACTGAACCCATGTCCACTGCATCAGCAGGCAGATTCTTATCTGCTACGCCAGCAGGGAAGCCCCAGGCATGGTTTTTAATAAGATTCATGGAAATTATGCAAGATTCAGAGCTAGCTTCTTATGCAGACTACCCTGTGCAGGGCAGGAGATCTGACACCCCAGGCTTCCCACCTCCTCCGTGTCAGCAGCTCCCCTTTCATAACTGTGACGATCGGAAATACTCCCACAAATCTTTAAAACTCCCTTCTGAGTGATGGCATCCCTATTGAAAAATCACTGCTCCATTGTCCTGTCAGCTCAACTGTTAATACAAACTCTGCTGTGTGTAGCGTGATTAGGCCTTGAGCAGGACTCCACCCTCAGCTGGGGAAGGGAGCATAGGCCTTAGCCCATATTCATCTGATGACAATTGTTGGTTCAGGATACACGGCCCAATCAGAGCTGAAGACACAGATGGAGCTTTTGCTCAATATCTGCAGAAAGAGGCTGCGGGCTTCCCCGTCTACTTGAATGACAGGGGCTGTGGGTGTGGAGCGGCTTTAGTCACTTTGCATCTTGTAGACTCAACCCAGTGGAATGCATATTTGGCTCTGTTTCCCTGTAGATGCTTGTTCTTAGAAGGAAAGCTATGACAAACCTAGACAGCGTGTTAAAAAACAGAGACATCACTTTGCTGACGAAAGTCCACATAGTCAAAGACATGTTTTTTTTCAGTAGTCATGTACGGATGTGAGAGTTGGACCATGAAGAACGCTGAGTGCCAAAGAATTGATGCATTTGAGTTGTGGTGCTGGAGAAGATTCTTAAGAGTCTCTTGGACTCCAAAGAGATCAAACCAGTCAATCCTAAAGGAAATCAACTCTGAATATTCATTAGAAGGGTAGATGCTGAAGCTGAAGCTCCAATACTTTGGCTACCTGATGCAAAGAGCCAAATCACTGGAAAAGACCCTGATACTGGGAAAGATTGACAGCAAAATGAGAAGGGGGCGGCAGAGGATGCGATGGTTAGATAGCATTACCCACTTAATGGAAGTGAATTAAAGCAAATTCCAGGAGATGGTGGAGGACAGAGGAGCCTGGTGTGCTGCGGTTCATGGGGTTGCAAAGTGTCAAACACAACTTAGTGACTGGACAACAACAAAGTGCTACTGAATTTGAGGAGAAGGGAACTATATTTCTGCTTTACATGTTTATGTACATAACAGTGTGGCCAAGGAAGAGCTTGTGTGTGTAATCTGTGATCCTAGTACTCTCATAGACTATTTCCCCCGAACCAGTTATATTGTGTTCAAAGCATAACCTGAGCACTTATGGGAAGGGAGAAAAGGCAGGGTCAACACAAAGGTGGAGATGCAGGCACTGACGGGAAAGAAACGAATGGATGCCTGAGTGAATGGGTGAGTCAGTACTGGATAGCAGTCAACACTATGCCAAGAACTGGAATAAAGCTAGAGGGTGACGGCAGGGCTGGCTAAGGTCTGTTGTCTCATGGGTTTCATGTTGACTTGAATGTGGAACAGAAGGCTCCGTGGAGAGAAGTTCTGTGCCCCCCGCCACCCCACCAACAAGGAGAACTGACCGTGTTCTTCCTGCTGTGGACTCGGTCGTCCGGGTCGGCCTTGCCTGGACCGCCGGCAGCGGCCTGGGGTCCTCCTCACCTGTCTCCCCTTGTTCCCCCCAGACCCCCCTGTGCTGGACAATGTCCCCTGTGAGCCCCAGTGACAAAAGCTCCACTGGCTTCAGCGGGCTTGTTCTTATCAGGGACGGAACCCAGACAATGAACAACCTCCTCCAATGACAACTCTTGCCACGAGGCTTGGGAAAGGCTGACTAGGACGGGACTGTGGCTTTTTTGTGGCTTTTTTTAACCGCAGGTGCGGTGCCCATTCCTGCTGAGCTGCCTGGGGCCTGTGTGCAGCAACGCGCCCCCTCCCGGCACCGCGCCCCCAGCTCCCGCTCCCCGAGGCTATGGAGGGAGCCTGTGTTAAATAGGACAACTGAACACCAGCAAAGGGAAACCAAGCGCGACCAGCGCCGGGCCCTCGGGCTGATAATTCCTGCAAAGTCCCGGTTCTCACCTGGAGCCCAGGACTTCATCTCCCTGCACCCCTTGCTGGGAAGAGAGCAGAGATCCCCCCTCAACCCAGAAACTGGACCCCCCACAACCTTACCTTGCAGGCCCCCACCTTTGCTTGT
>SJYV01030330.1:2582359-2597334 GCA_006410875.1 Neotragus pygmaeus | reverse complement strand
AAAAAAAAAAAAAAAAACGCTTTTTGCTCAGAGAGCCAGATGGTAGACAGAATTGCTCTATTTAATTCTGGAAGCTGTTCATGAAAGACAGTGTGCTGGATACGCTGACAGAGATGAATGCTTTGGGAAAGATTGCCCCCCAAACCAGAAACTTGATTTGCAATCGAGGAGAGTTTGTCTGTTTCCTAAGCGACCGATCTTCCAGAATGACTTTCAAAAAGGTGCGAATTGAAAATTAAATCTGAAATCATGAGATAACTAACATCTTCCTGTTATAGTTACACATTTGGGCGTATGATTAATTCCTGGTCATTTGGCAGGACTGTTACAACAAATCACAATCTGAAATAAACTTCTTATATTCAATTTGTATGCTAAAATGTATTGGCTTGGCACGCAAGGATTCGATTTTTGCCAGAGTTTTGTAACAGGGAATAAGGATTTGTGTTGCCAAGAGAAAATTAAGGGACCGAGGATAGCATTCTTCTGAACAATCCAGAATACTATTGTGCTTAAAAATTAGGCAGTGTAGGATTTGCACTTTAGTATTTTAGTATCATGTGTTCACACACAGAATTTCACCTATATAGCATTTCTCTTTCCAGAAGTAATTAGGGGATTCAGTTAAAACCAATTATTTGTGATGTAAAAGAGGTCCCTGTGCTGAACCCCACACCGGGAGATGGTAAATCAGTGGTTCCTTCCAGGGTACGTTCTGTTTGATTATACTTATATTTCATAATATTTTACCCTTTTCATTTTGTGCTCATAGCTGCAGTGGTTTATGAAGTAACAATCTCTAGATTTCATTCCAAGTGGAAAATTGGCAGGAAAAGTCTCAATCCAATTATTTCTGTACGTATTTTGAAACAAATCATTTTGGCCCTTTTGAGAATCTTACAGGAGGTGATAAAAATAGGAAATTTCAGGTTTCAGATGCTTTATTGCGCCCTCCTAGCATAATAACAGCTTCATTAAAGAGGTTCACAGTACAATATGAACTTTGTGAGACGTCTAGAACACACTTGCTGGCTTTCTTTTGAAAGTTTTGTGTGCAAGAAAGTTGTTCTGTTTCACATGTTATATTTCACTTCGTTTTGCGGGAGGTTTTGTGAGATATTGAATTGCTTCGCCCAGATGCATGATTCTAAGAGTCTGGAAGGTGGGAGCAGTGCTCTCGAGGGTGAGGGCTCAGGACACCTCCCAGCTAAGATCACAGATGAGACGGTGGGGTGGGTTTCAGGGCCTGTTGGAATCTCGTGAACTGAGAGCACTTCAGTTTATGGGGTGGGCTGGAAGCAGATGTCAGGGAGTTCTTCTCTGGAGCCCTGGCACGTCAGAGCTTCCGCTCAGTCACTGTGCAAGAACATGATGGGGAACACGAAGATGCCCCCTTCTCCCCTGAACTGGGGAGTCGATCGTTTCACAGGCTGGACACATTTTTAAAGTGCTATGACAAACCTAGATGGCGTATTAAAAAGCAGAGACGTCGCTTTGCCAGCGAAGGTCTGTCTGGTCACAGCTATGGGTTTTCCAGCAGTCATCTACAGAAGTGAGAGTTGGACCATAAAGAAGGCTGAGTGCCGAATAATTGATGCTTTTGAACTGTGGTGTTGGAGAAGACTCTTGAGAGTCCCTTGGATAGCAGGGAGATCCAACCAGTCCATCCTAAAGGAAATCAGTCCTGAATATTCATTGGAAGGACTGATGCTGAAGCTGAAACTCCAATACTTTGGCCACCTGATGGCGAAGAACTGACTCGCTGGAAAAGACCGGAGAGGACCTATAAACGTCATCTAATGCAAGGGGACTTAGTGGTGGTCCAGTGATTAGGACTCCAGTTTCCAGTGCAGGGGTTTGATTCCCAGTCAGGAGACTAAGATCCCACGTGTTCTGTGGTGCAACCAAAAGAAAGAAAAAAGACCCCAAAAGTTATCTAATGCGGAGGCGCTTCTGCTGCCCCATTTACCTACCCAGAATCCCTGCCCCCTACTCCCAAACAATGCGTGAGTTTCTCCAGTCATGCGAAACTGTGAGTCTCCCAAGGGTTCCAGAGTGCTTCCTGCTATCGGACTGAAATCTGCCTTCCTGTAATTTCCACCCATTGTTCCCGGTTACAAGCCTCCAAGCCGAAAAGAAACAGGCGCTGCCTTCCACTGTGACGGCACTCTGCTCTGGGCACTCTGCTCTGGGCACTCTGCTCTGGGCACTCTGCTCTGGGCGGGGAGGCGGGGAGGAGAGCGGTGAGGAGGGGAGGAGAGCAAGGAGGCTTTGTGGGCAGACAGGGTCCTGTCCTCTCTGACCCTCAGTCTCTTCTACTGTGAAATGCCGGTTATCAGACCTGACCTACACAGTGGTTGGGAAGATTTGAGAAAATGTGTATAGGACATACAGCGGGGGCCCAGTAACAGATTATCGTTGTTACTACTGAAGGTGCCTAAGGAACTTCCCTGCAGGTCTAGTGGTTAAGACTTCAATCTTCTAGCTCCAGGGATGTGGGTTTGATACTTGGTGGGGAAGCAAAGACTTCTAGCTCCAGGGATGTGGGTTTGATCCTTGGTGGGGAAGCAAAGACTTCTAGCTCCAGGGATGTGTGTTTGATCCTTGGTGGGGAAGCAAAGATCCCACGTGCCTCACTGCCAAAAAAAAAAAAAAAAAAAAAACCCAAAACATAAAACAGAAACAATATTGTAGCAAATTCATGAAATGCTTTAATAGTGATCCACATAAAAAATGATCTTAAAAAAAGGGAGAGAGAAAAAGGAAGTGCCTAGTAATCTCCGTTAGAGTTTCTTTTTCTTTGGGCTAATGGGCCTCTGTGTTTCATTGGTTTTACAGATTCTGTGGTTCTGGACCTCTCCATGTTCCCAGTTGTTCCCATCTTGCCCAGTGCATTTCCACCCTTTTTTAGACTCATGCTTGCGGGAGAACAGTTGGGAAATGCTTCCTTGAAGCCGCATCACTGGCCCCTGAAACTGCATTGATGTCCACAGAGGGTGCTCTGTTCTAGCCCTTTCCTCCAGAGACCAAATGTCCAGCAGATTCCCACTGAGGAAATGATAGGCATTCCATGGAATAAGAACAGAAAGAATCACGAGACGAAAATCCACTGTCTCTAATATCATACTGATCACAGTACACCCCTTACCTGAGGGTCCTGGTGCCAGACGCCTGCACGTGTCTTCTCTCGGTTCCTCTTCGCATCAGCCCAGTGATGTCACCATCTCTGTTTCCCTACTGAGGACATAGAAGTTTGGGGGATTTAAGTGAGGGCAGCATTCTAAAGTTGAACGTAGGTCCTCTTACTTCAAACAAGGCCGTTTCTCTAGATCCATGGTGGGATGGGCATCATGGATCTCTTTCCATCCTCCCATCCTCATATTTCTACCCACCTCTTGCCACCTTCCCTACCTTCTCTGAAGGGTTGGCAAGGGACCACGGTGGAATGAGGGATGCTTCTTCTGCTCCATGCAGGGTCAGGAGGGATCGGGAGGTTTGAGGGTCCCTATCAGTGATGGAGGTAAAGCCAGTCTGTCGGAAACTAAGGAGGCAAAGACTGTGTGAGTGACACATGAGTCTGCTATGTGTATGCTAAGTTACTTCAATTGTATCCGACTCTTTGTGACCCCATGGACTGCAGCCCCCCAGGCTCCTCTGTCCACGGGATTCTCCAGGCAAGAATACTGAAGTGGGTGGCCATGTCCTCCTCTAGGGGATCTTCCCAACCCAGGGATCGAACTCACATCTCTTACATCTCCTGCATTGGAGGCCAGGTTCTTGACCGTAATTAGCACCACCTTTGAAGCAAATTCCAAGGTCAAATCGATGATCCAACCCAATCAATCAGCACAAAAAACAGTGGGGTAGGGACTTCCCTGGTGGTCCAGGGGGGAAGACTCTGCTCTCTCAAGGCCAGGGGCCTGGGTTCGATTCCTGGTCCAGGAACTGGATCCCACATGCTGCAACAAAGACCTGGTGCAGCCAGATGAATAAATAAATTTTAAAAACCCACAATGGGGTAGACGTGGATTCCGGGCAGGGGGAATCCAAGGCACTGGGTGCTCTGGACACTCACCTGCATAAGCTTTCCCAGGAGAAGAGAAAACCCCAATGCAGGGAAATAGAAGGCTCCTTCCTCCCAGCGGTCTCCACCGCCAGCTCGTCCTTCCAACCCAGAGACAGAGGGGAGAGACACACGGCAGACAATGTGCCGCCCGAGGGCACAGTGATCCCGCCCGCCTGACCCCCAGTCCACTTCTATATCGCCAGACCCACGGGTAGCCTAGAGCGCCCCCCACCCGCCCCAAACTTCTGCTCCGCATCACCCCACTGTTCCCATCTGATCCCATGGACTGTCTCCCCAGCAGAGCAGGCAGCTCCTCGACCCCAGAAGGGTATTTCATGAGACCGACAATTCCCATTCCTCGGCTAAGAGCATACCATCATGATAACATGTGAGGGCCCTTTTAACAAAGCTCCAAAGTGACATTTCCAAATCATTTGAGAAATATTAAAATTTAGAAATGCAGTGGAACCTGCGTCTAGGGGCACGTCTTTAATAATATCTAAAAAGCAAGCAGTTAGAAAAGGCAAGAAATATGCCTGCAAGCCAATGTTCCCTATAAAACAGGGAAGCCTAAAGCCAGTCCTGAACGGCAGCCTCAGAAGGCTGGGATGGAGGTTGTCCAGCTCATAAGCACATTCCTCTCCTTCTCCTGATGTTTCTTTTCCAGGTCATAGGAAAACAAGCATAATAATGTATCTTGCCTATAGGTGCCAAGACTCGAGCTGGTCCCTTCCAGACTCTTTTCTTTATTGTGTTCGGGAACAAAAGCTCGGCGGCGGCAGGAGGAAGAGAGCGTCGGGAGAAGACAGAAAAAGAGAACCGGGGGTTGGGGGGGGAGTGAGGGGTGCGGCGCGCTACCCTGCCAGCACTGGACGCGAGCTGTGCTTTCAGGAGCTACCAGCAGCCTCTTCTGCTCAGGTACATCCAGCTCTTTCAGGTGTCTGCTCTATTCCGGGGAAACCCTCGAGTCTGTCGCGTCCCCCCAGGAGATGGCTGGCAGCTCCAGCTGGGGTGAAGGAGGGTGAAATGAAGGGATCTTTCCCAAAGGTTAGATGCACTGTTTGGGAGCCCCAAAGACAGTGCAGTAAGCTGTGCTGACGAAACAGCTGTCCACACCCCAGACCCAGAGGGACAAGGGTGAGGGTAGTTATGGGGACCTGGGAGCATCACAGGGCTTCTCCGGTGGCTCAGATGGTAAAGAATCCACCTGCAATGCGGGTGACCTGCGTTCGACCCCTGGGTCGGGAAGATGCCCTGGGCAACCCACTCCAGTATTCTTGCCTGGAAAATCTCATGGATGGGGGAGCCTGGTGGGGTACAGTCCACGGGGTCTCAGAGTCGGACATGACTGAGCATCACACTGAGACGATGGCTTTTGGAGGATAAAGGGGCACTGGCAGTTCGGGGGACCCCACAGGGAGGGAGCTGCAGGGATAAAGATCCAGCCTTTCTTCCCACACTCCCTCTGGACTCTTCACTGGCCAAGCCTAGCTGGAGTTCCATGCCCTATGTACACCAAACAGGTCAGGGGGTCAGAGAACACAGATGGTGGGGAGCAGAGTGGGTGTGGAAGGGCAGGTGGGCCTTTCTGGATAACCCTGAATGCCCAGCATCAAGTGAGGGCCCTTGTGTCATGCTGGGGGAATCGCAGTTCACCCAGTCATGAAAACTGCAGACTTTACCAAGGCCACGTTGTTGCAGAATGGAATACAATGTTCTTCCTCCCCTTTGCATGGTGGCTTCAATGCTCTGTGTCTGCAGATCCTTGCTAGTTCCTGGGTGTGTGTGTGTGTGTGTGTGTGTGTGTGTGTGTGTGAGTTCGTGGCTTCAATGCTCTGTGTCTGCAGATCCTTGCTAGTTCCTGGTGTGTGTGTGTGTGTGTGTGAGTTCGTGGCTTCAATGCTCTGTGTCTGCAGATCCTTGCTAGTTCCTGTGTGTGTGTGTGTGTGTGTGTGTGTGAGTTCCTCTCCAAGCACTTACATGGTAAGTGGGGACCCAGGACCCTGGTGTGAGCCCAGCAGGCCTGGTGTTTTTTGCTTGTGTGAGGGACGCAGACAATGGAATTGGACTCAGCACAGTTTCTGGGATCCAGCTAGTGGGTCCCACACATGGTGTTACTTAGAACTGAATCCGTCAGACTTCGGGTATCGCCCTGTGAATGACTGTCCTTGTTTGGTCCAGGCCTTCTGAATTTGACGGTAGAGGGTAGGCCCCAGGGTCCACCCTGGAGGAAATAGCTGTTGCTGCTCTCATCGGGGTGAGCATGGGGCAAGATTGGGGAGCTCTGTCTGGGACGTGTAGTTCGGAGCCACTGAGATATTCGCTGATGGAGACAGAGGTGGCTGCCCCCAGCTGGGTGTCCCGGGCTGGGCAGGGATGCTGAGGCCTGGTGGGACCTGGGTGTCTGAGTGCCCAGTTCCAGGAATGACTGTGACCCAGGAGGCCATCTCTCTGCTGACCTTGAACCTCCCCTACATTCTTGTTAAAGTCCACCTTTGTGTCATCTGTGCTGGGGAGCTGAAAGAGGTGGAATTCTTTCTATAAGAAAAAGTGGAGTAACACAGGGCTTTGTCTTTGGGAGATGCTGTGTCCTGAAAAGCAGAGACAACGGTGTGGGTGCCCGAAGTTGGGATGGATGTGGGCAGGAAGGCCCCGGGGTCTTTACCACAGATACTCAGGCCTTAAAAAGAAGCATGACCTCATTTCACAGTCACAGCCTAGTGAAGTCAGCGAATACGGAAAATCAACCCCAGCAAAGAATAGCTGCTTGTCCTTCATCCTGAGGACCTGTCACTCCTGCCAGTTACCTCCTCTGCTTATAGAACGCTTCCCTGGTGGGTGACTCAGCCCAGCAGAGAAAACCCATAAGTAGACCGACTCTCTCTTGGCTGGGGGGTGGTGGGATGTGCCGGGCTGTTCTTATCCACTCCTAGAAATCAGAGAAGATGCATGGAGCTGGGTGTCCACGTGGCATGGAAATGTAGACCTGGGGGTGTAGAGTGTGGTTGGCCATGTGAACTGGGTCTGTTACCTGGAAGAGCACTGGCTTCAGGGCCTGGCCAGCAAGGGGATCAGCCTCACTCCTAAAAGTGACCTCAGGACTTCCCTGAGGTCCAGTGGTTGAGAATTGGCGTGCCAATGCAGGGACTTGGGTTCGATCCCTGGTCTGGGAGGATCCCACATGCTGTGGGGCCACTGAAGTCCATGCCCACAATTATGGAGCCCCAGCACCCTAGCATCTGTGCTCCCCAGCAAGAGGATCCCCCACTTGCCGCAGCTATAGAAAGCCCCAGCGCAGCAACGGAGACCCGGCAGGGCCAAATCAATAAATGTGTTTTTAAAAGTGACCGTCAGGCTCCATGGCCCTGCGTGAGGTAGTCCCTTTCCAGTCTAGCTTCTTCATCCCAAAGTAGACACAGCAGTAGAGGCCACCTTATAAAGTGGTCGTCAGGATGAAAGGAGTTGCTCCATGTCAAGTATTTAGGAAAGTCTCTGGAACTTACACTAGGCTTTCAAGTCGTTTACCCATTCACTCGTTCAGCATTCAAGAAGTATTTATTGAGTTATGTGCCAAGAACTGTTTTAAGCTATGGATAACCCAGGTGAAAATATTTGCCTGCATGGAGCTTATAATTAAGGGGCACAGAGCTGTAAAGATGTTTACAGTTTCATCCTTTTTTTCACATCGCACAACCCTCATATGTTGAAAAGATGTGGAGGTTACGGCTGCACAGGCCTTGCTAGCTTTGCTGACGTTTGTCGTTTCCAATTCCTAGCGGAGGCTGGAGGAAGAAACGCGTTCCTATTGAAACGGTTCATTCTTTCTGAATTGCTAATGCTTCCTTGTGGGTTTATGGGTTCCATAATGCTGAACCGAGGGTGGGGAGTTTAAGAGAATGGTTGACCTATGTAACCACCATTATAGATAGAAAAGCCCAGCTTAGGACAGAATTGAATTTGGGGAGTTAAACTCGAGAAACTGCCAACTTTTGAACTTTGCAGTAGGAAGGGGTGAAAGTTGAGAGTTGGTTCGAACATGGGAGTTTTCTAGTGATTTTAAAACAGTTTTTATTTGTGGTAGGGAGGGACCTCCAACGCTCAATTCAATTAAAACCCACAAAGAAACTCCCTGTAGCCCATGCCACATGGCTGCAGTGCACGCCAACCTTGGCTCTCTGGGACGGTGGCCTGGGTTAAATGTTTACAAATACTGCGCTGTGTTTAGGGCTGGGTCTCAGAGTTCGGCTCTTAAACTTGTTTGTGGTATTCACTGATTCCAGGAAGAGAAACTGGGAAAAAGGTTTGCAAAGGCACAGAAAGGAACCCAGCCACATTTTCTCATCTTTTAATCATAGAACTTGGCACGAGGGAACTGCAGCCTTTCCACGATTATTGGACCAAGTTTTCTTGGTTCGTTTATTCACCAGATGCTGTTTGCGCATCTAGTTGGGTCAGGTATGGCCCCTTATGCTGGAGACCTCACAGTGAGCCAAGTGGCGCCTGCAGGACCGGGGAGGCCTGGCCCTGGCCCTCAGGGAGCTTGGCACACAGTGGGAGAGACAGAAGCTAACGGAATCCGATGGTAACACAAATGTCCAGGTAATAGCTGGGGTGCTTCTCAAAAGAGGCAGGTGGTTCCCTAACGGTGAATAATGAGAACATTCGCTTCATTAGCAAAGTCAGGGTCAACTTTCCTGTGCTATGCTTCGTCACTCAGTCGTGTCCAAGTCTTGGCGACCCCGTGGACTGCAGCCCACCAGGCTCCTCCGTCCACGGGGATTCTCCAGGCAAGAATCCTGCAGTGGGTGGCCATGCCCTCCTCCAGCGGGGATCTTCCTGACTCAGAAATCAAACTGGGTTCTCCTGAATTGCAGGCAGATTCTTTTCAGACTGAGCCCCAGAGAAGCCCACAGTGAAAGTGTAAGCCCCTGAATCATGTCCGACTCTTTGTGAGCCTGAGGACTGTAGCCCACCAGGTTCCTCCGTCTGTGGAATTCTCCAGGCAAGAATCCCTTCTTAAGCGAGGGTAGGGTCGGGATGGCGCTGAAAGTCTTTGCCGTGTGGGATGGAGCACGGCAGGGTCTGCACCCCTGCCCCCCAGCCTCACCCCTCTACCCACCTCTGTGTCTGCATGTCGTTGTGCTTGCCACCGGCGTCGGCGCCCAGGGCTCCCGCTCCTGGAATCCTCTGTTTCTCATCACCTCCTCTTCATCCAGTTGACCTTTTACTCTCCCTTCAGAGCTCAGGTCACATTATCCCCAAGGGAAGAAGAGGCTGACCTCTGACCTCTAGCCTCCAGGATGGTGAGAAATCAGTCTCTGTTGTTTAGGCCGCCTAGCAGCGGCGAGGCTCCCTACGTCCTCACAAGGTCCTCCATGGTGCGAGCATTTGGAGAATGAGGGGAATCTCCTGTCTCTCCCTCTTTTGATAAGGGCACTGATCCCACTGGAGGGGCCCCATCCTCATGACCTCATCTGAACCTAATCACCTTCAAATACCATCACACCACAGGGCCAGGGCTTCCACCTGTGAATTTCCGTGCATGGCAAGGATGCAAGCACCCAGAGCATCACTCTCACCAGGTACCAAGAGCTCTGCTCCTGCTGTGAAAACGGCTGAATAAATAGTCATGATCCCTATTTTCGTACAATTCCCCAGGTGACTCAGTGGCAAAGAATCCACCTGCCAATGTAGGAGAGGTGGGTTCCATCCCTGGGTCAGCAAGATCCCCTGGAGGAGGAAATGGCAACTTACTCCATCCAGTGTTTTTGCCTGGAGAATCCAATGGACAAAGGAGCCGTGTGGGCTACAGTCCATGGGGTCACAGTCAGACACCACTGAGCACAGCAGAGCCCTGTTTTCACGGAGTTTACAAACAGAGGGAAGAATGCAGTGAATAATGTATCAGTGCCTGGAAAATCCCATGGATGGAGGAGCCTGGTGGGCTGCAGTCCATGGGGTCGCTAAGAGTCGGACACGACTGAATGACTTCACTTTCACTTTTCACTTGCATGCATTGGAGAAGGAAATGGCAACCCACTCCAGTGTTCTTGCCTGGAGAATCCCAGGGACGNGGAGGAGCCTGGTGGGCTGCAGTCCATGGGGTCGCTAAGAGTCGGACACGACTGAATGACTTCACTTTCACTTTTCACTTGCATGCATTGGAGAAGGAAATGGCAACCCACTCCAGTGTTCTTGCCTGGAGAATCCCAGGGACGGGGGAGCCTGGTGGGCTGCTGTCTATGTGATCGCACAGAGTCAGACACAACTGAAGCGATAGCAGCAGCAGCACATATGGAATCCTGGAGTAAAGATTTCTCACTGCTGGGGGGTCTGGTACCCCTAGGGTGCTTGCCTGCTGGCCGGGGGCTACCCGTCAAAGCAGGGGCCACAGCCAAAGCTGCAGTAATTCCTGCAGGTCTGCAGGCCACTGTCCACATTCCCCAAAGCCCACCCAGGAAGTCTTTCCTGGTGGAACACTGAGCCGCAGGCCACCAGGCCACCCAGGAGACAGGGCCGCCTCCAGGATCAACTGAACGGAGCCCTGCACCAGACGGCAAAAACTGTGTTTCTTAAACCTCCCCGTGTGGGTCCCTGGAGCGTGGGAAATGCATTGAGAAGACACAGCACACACAAACCTTCCTCTCAAAGATCTACTCAGTTAAAATCTGATGCAGCAGAGCATTTCAGGAATAGACACAGTGTATTCATGTGAGTGATGGAGATCACGTTGGAACTGATAGTTGCCAAATTTAGCATGATGATAACTGAATGTTTTTCACTTATGTGTGTTTCCTATTTACTTGTTAGTCTAATAAATAAAATCGTTTGTATATTTTTAATAATAGTCGAGAGAAATGAGACTGAAAACCTTGGTAGAGAGCGGTGAAAAACACTGCTTGTGGCATTTCCCCTTACTGTAAAATTTAATGAAACGATTGATGGAGAATAGTCTTATTAATAAAACAATAAAATACCGATTATACATTTCCTACTGTGGTGCTTAAAGGAGATGATCTAGATTATTCCCTAAGTTAAAAGCCTGCATGCATAAAACAGACCACACTGTATTTCAAAGTCACTGGTAGATAATATTTTCTGAAGGCAATTAGCAAATTAATGCAACATTTAGAGTTTCTGATTTTGCACTTTTCTGGCCCTTTTTAAAATATATTTATTTTTAATTGATTGATGATCGCTTTACAATATTGGTTTGATTTCTGTCACACGTCAGCATGAATTAACCATAAGTGTACATATGTCCCCTCCCTCGTGAGTCTCCCTCCCACGTCCTGTCCAGTCCCACCCGTCTAGGCTATCACAGAGCCCAGCTTGAGTTCCCTGGGTCAAACAGTGAGTTCCCACTGGCCCTGTCTTTACAGATGTTTGTTAGTGTATGTGGTACTGACAAGCTTGTTTGCAGAGCAGCGATGCAGACACAGACATCGAGAACAGACCGAAAGACAAGGGTTGGGGAGCGTGAGATGAATAGAGAGAGTCGCATGGGCTGGTTATGAATAGTTGATATTTAAAACGTACGCTAAGAAGCACTGATAATCTTTTTCTTTTCTTTCCAGAGCCATTCAGCCGTTGGCTATCTGTTTTACATATGGTAATGTAAGTTTCCATGTTACTCTTTCTCACCCTTTCCTCCCGTCTCCGCATGTTTGTAAGTCTATTCTCTGCTTCTCCACTGTTGCCCTGTAAATAAATTCTTCAGTACCATTTTTCTAGATTCTCTATATATGTGTTGCAATACAGCATTTATCTTTCTCTTTCTGACTTACTTCACTCTATATAATAGGTTCTAGGTTCATCCACCTCACTAGAACTGACTCAAGTGCATTCCTTTTTATGGCTGAGTAATACTCCACAATAATCTATCATTTTATCCTGTGGTCTAACCCCCCTGCCTCACCTCCACCTCTGTAGTAACAGCTCGGGTTCTGCCACCGTGGCCCCCGAGTTAGGAGAAGGGAACATTTCTCAGGGCGTGTGGCTCTTTCCTTTGCCCTTTGCGGACATGGGCCACGCTACTCTCTTCGAGTCCCTCTTCCACTTTCTGCTTGGCAAGTCTTCCATTCCTCGCATTTCTACCGTGTTGCCAGTTTCCCCTGAGCCCCTGGGTTGGGTCGGTCACTCCTGCTCCAGGACCCCCACTTCCCTCTCCAAATTCCCGAGGTCTGCTCTCTCTTCCGGGGAGCAGGGAGAGCCCTGTCTCAGCTGCTCCTGCTCTGGGCCCTTGTTTTCTGTGCTGGGTCTAACGATGCCTTGGTTCTCAGTGAGTGTTGGTCAAACTGAACCAGGCTGAGCAGCGCCTCTGGCTCCTCATCCCCTGGCGTTTGTCCTGTTGTTGACTTTGGCCTCCACCTCTGGCCTCGCACTGGACGAATCACTTATAGGTCTCTCACTAAGTTGAAAATCACAGTGTCTGGTTTGTGAATCTCACAGGATTCTTAAAACGTCAAGTGAGGAGCCCAGAAAGTACCGCTGGATCAGATCCCGTTGGATGGAGACCTTGGCACCAGGTGAGCCTGAGTTTCCTCTGCTCTTTTGGACTCGGTGACTTGACAGCTGGCCCTTGGTTGCTCAGCTCCGGGCATGTCAAGAACCGGCTGTGACTCTGATCTACCCAGACCGGTTCCTGGGAAAGTCCTAATTCACACTGATGTAAAAAGGGAGGAGAAGGACGAGGAAGAGATGCTGTGAGCAATCGAGGCTAGAGACCCTCATCCCATGGTGAGTGCTAGAGTCACCTAGGGACGAGGCCAGCAAAGGGCCATCGCAGAGGATACCGTGGAGGTGAGAAGTGGGTGGCAGTGGTCCTAAGTACAGGACCAGCTCCTCAGGCTCACTCATTTCATCCTCTTGCTGCCCTGTGAGGGAGGGTTTCCAGTTTTTTCCTCATCAGAAGAGGAAACAGAGGCTCACTCAGAAACCAAAAACTTCCCCTGAAGTCCTACAATAAAGAAAAGTTAGAGGCAGGATTTAATTCCAGTGGTCTGGTGGCTCAGATAGTAAAGCATCTGCCTGCAGCGCAGGAGACCTGGGTTTGGTCCCTGGGTTGGGAAGATCCCCTGGAGAAGGAAATGGCAACCCACTCCAGNTAAAGAAAAGTTAGAGGCAGGATTTAATTCCAGTGGTCTGGTGGCTCAGATAGTAAAGCATCTGCCTGCAGCGCAGGAGACCTGGGTTTGGTCCCTGGGTTGGGAAGATCCCCTGGAGAAGGAAATGGCAACCCACTCCAGTATTCCTGCCTAGAGAGTCCCATGGACAGAGGAATCTGGCGGGCTACAGTCTATGGGGTCGCACAGAGTCAGACCCAACTGAGCGACTAACACATTGCTGTTTAGGTCCCTGCAGAGCCCTGAGCAGAGCTCCCTGGGCTGGACAGTCGGTTCTCACTCTAATGTAGCTTTCATGACAGCCCTGTGATGTCTCCATCTTGCAGATGAGGGTGCCTAGACAAAGAGGTTGGCTGCCTTAGCTCACCGAGCGGCAGCTCGAGGAATCAAGCTTGGGCCTTCATGGCCTCCCCTTGCCCGAGGCTCTGACTGAAGCAAAGGTTTCAGACCCTCCAGAAAAGGAGCATCCTGCTGCAGGCTGTAGGCGCCCCCAACACCACGGTCACACATGAGAGCCGAGAAAGGACGGGGTTCGTGCTTCTCTCAGAAGGTACCAGCTGCCCGAGAAATACGCTCTCCTTTGAAACTGACAGCTTTATGTTCTTGCTTTATGTTTGTATCCACAATGAGAACATTCACTTCTAATATTTAACTTACAGCTGGTAGGAAATATCTTTGAACTATTCTCAAGGTTTGTGCCAAATATTTTTAAGATTCAAAGGCAGGCAAAAACCTTGTCATTTTCTCCAGCAGATTTTTTTTCCCCTCCTCTTGTATTATTGCCTGGTTTAGGCATGCTTACCTTACAACAATGATATTTGAGCAAAAACTAAGTTTTCTGTGTTTTCCTGGAAGCTCTCATTTCTCATCATCTGTATTTAAGAAAAACAAAACCAGTGTATACAGTCTTCAGTCTGGTTCCTCTGGGTTTGCGTCTCATGCACTGATGTGTTTTCATCAGGCTGCCAAATTCCACTCTTCTTGCCTTGCCTGGGTAATTCTGAAACAAACTCAAAACTAACAAGATTTGCAGTCAAGAGATTGAAATGCAGCTCTTCCATTCATTAACTCTGTGACTGGGGCGCATCAGGCCAGCCCTGCCTCTAGTTTCTCATCTGTAGAGCTAAGTTTGCGCTGTTTATCTCCTAGAAATGAGATACGTGACCCCATTTGGAGTGTCGCGGGTATTGCTGGACGTAGTGGTGCTAAGTCGCTTCAGTCGTGTCCGACTGTTTGTGACCCTGTGGACTGTAGCCCACCAGGCTCCTCCGTCCAAGGGATTCTCCAGGCAAGGTCACTGGAATGGGTGGCCGTGCCCTTCTCCAGGGGATCTTCCCGACCCAGGGATCGAACCCGCGTCTCCTAAGTCTCCCACGCTGGCAGGCAGGTTCTGTACCGCTAGCACCACCTGGGAAGCACACACTTAATCCACACATGCTTTCTCTCTCCCGTTGGACAGTCTTTTCTTCATTGGGTTAGAATTTTCCTCTGTCCCATCTCTTTACTGTTTCCCATTGTTGGCAAACACTCTCTCTCCCAAGCTGTTTTGAATTCTAGAACAATCCTTGTTATTTGGTCTTAGTTTCTGTATTTTTTAGAAAAGTCAGCCCTTTTCTTTTCTTTTCTTTTCTTTTGACTCTCTACCTTCCAAATTTCTGTCCTGGCATCCTCATAGTTTAGCTAACTCCGAAATGTGTTTCTGGGATAAAGTTTATGTGTAAATAGCAGGCAGCTGAAATCACCAAGCCTCTGCTTCAGTGGGGCGGGGGAGGGTGTTTGATGCT
>SJYV01030330.1:2518504-2571087 GCA_006410875.1 Neotragus pygmaeus | reverse complement strand
CTTTAGTAGCGTGTGAGATGAGTGCAATTGTGCGGTAGTTTGAGCATTCTTTGGCATTGCCTTTCTTTGTGACTGGAATGAAAACTGACCTTTTCCAGTCCTTTGGCCACTGCTGAGTTTTCCAAATTTGCTGGCATATTGAGTGCAGCACTTTCACAGGATCATTGTTCAGGATTTGAAATAGCTCAACTGGAATTCCATCACCTCCAGTAGCTTTGTTTGTAGTGATGCTTTCTAAGGCCCACTTGACTTCACATTCCAAGATATCTGGCTCCAGATTAGTGATCACATCATCATGATTATCTGGGTCGTGAAGATCTTTTTTGCTCTTGAGTACACACACAGACATATATATACTCAGGAGTTGAATTGCTGGGCCATGTGGTAATTGAGATGAAACAGTTTTGAGTGAAATCTCACTAAATCAATAAATAGTCCCGTTTTTTGAGTAGTGGTCATATTGTTGTTTCTCTTTTGTTATGTTAGCAAGTTTTCTGGACTCCTACATTCCTCTAGCAAATGTGGCATGGGAGTTTTTGCCAGGAGACTACAACATAGCATCACCAACCCACATCCAACATGAGAACTAACCATTTTTTATACAAAAGTACCCAGTGATATAAAGGCAGTGGAAGGTTCCCAGCTCTAGCAGGTGTATTAGCATGCACCTTCAAGCAATGAAGGTACTGGCATGTAACCAAAGTGTTTCAATAATAACTTTGAAGCAGATAATCTTAGTCAAATTACAGATGGTTGCCTTGGTTCCCTCGCTAAACTTCTCTGTATCTTGGTTTCTCCATCTGCAAAATGAAGATAATAAACACTGCTCCTCAAGATTGTTATAAGAGCAAAGTCTGGCACATAGTCGACATTTAAATAAATTTTAGTTCTCATTNATGGACAGGGAGGCCTGGCGTGCTGCAATTCATGGGGTCGCGAAGAGTCAGACATGACTGAGCGACTGAATTGAACTGAACTGAATCACGTCGAAAGATGTGGGCTGAAGAGACTGCTCGGAAACCTGTCACCAATGCTTGGCCAGGTTTGAAGGGGTCAACAGACTTGCCGAGAATAAAGCATTTAAAAGACACCATAAAAATGCAGGGCAGATGCTAATATATCAAGCTGGTTCTCTGAACTATTGAATCTTTAATTCAGAATTTAAGCAGTCATAAAAATGAGCATGAATCGCCTATATCACCCACATCTCTTCAGAATTCAGTTGCTATCACTGGTCCCTAAGGATGAAGGATGAAATTTTTTAAAAAAGCACATTTCCTGGAGTTTTAAGAGATTCAATAGACTCAAGTGAACCTCCCTCACTTGGGTATGCAGAGAGTGTGAACAAGCAGGAGATTAGGAAGATCAAAAGCTTCAGACTTTGATGAGAAGAACGCTTCCTGTTTAGCCAGGGGTGAACAGCTACACCCAGGACTGAACCCAAATGGCAAATTTAGCTTCGATACAGAGAAGATCAACATCAGATACAGGGCCTGGCTGCCCCGCATGCTTCCTGTCTAAGTAAATTCCACAGCATCGCCACCCCGAGTTTTCTCCATTTTCCTCCGTGAAAGGGAGGTCATAGTGGTTTCCTTAAGTCAGCTCATTTCCTCAAAGGAGCAGAAGGGTCTGGAAGGACTAGCTGGGGAGCTGCAGACCTGCAACCAGTCTCGTTTTTCTTATTTAAAGTCTGATTCTCTGGGAAAGACGTGTGTTTCTGTTAGACTATTTTCAGAAACGGGCCTGTTCATAAATGGGTCGGTGGTGTTGCAGAATAATATACAGGACTCTCCCAAGTGCGAGGAGAGGTTGACCCAGGGCTTGCGAAGAAAGGAGTTACTTTAAAAAAACAAAACAAAAGCAAAGTTTTATAATGTTGAAAGAGTAAATTCACATTTTTCTTTTCTCTCTCTTTTTTTTTATTACTTACTCAAAGGCTAAATATTAATTGTTCAGAAAGAGTGACAACGCAACATTATTTAAAAATTCTCTTTATTAAACTAGTTTGAGATCAGTTCACTTGGTTTTTTTTAAAAAAAAAGAACCATCAATTCGTGAGTGTGTTCATGCCTGGAGGAGTCTGGGACTCTAGCAGTGAGAGTGGGAGCCCGTCGTGTCTGGGTCTTCATGGGCAGCTTTCGGGATGATTCAAGAGAATCACATTTCTTGTGCACTCACTTTCTAGGATTGTTACATCAGCTCCACCTCGGATCATCAGGCATTAGATCCAATAGGTTGAAGACCCCTACCTTAATCCTTCCCGTGATGGATAGTGAGGCTTTGTCCCACCCCCGGTCCTTGGAAAACTTGTTCTCCACAAAACGGGTCCCTGGTGCCAAAAATGTTGGTGACCGCTGGTCTGCAGAGCAGAAGGACTTATTGCTGCTTAGAGGATCCTTCGGTGTGGTCAGGCTGAGAATATTTGCCTCTGCATGTGTCACAGTAGCAACGAAACACCCGTTTTATCATTTTTATTTTATAACTAAAGGTACACCCATTCTTCAGCATGCCAACTGCTAGCACATGCTGTTTAATTCTTATCATGTCTTTGCATGGTTGTTATTATCAACCCTGTTTCTTAAATAGGGAAACTGAGGCCCAGCAGGACTAAATAAACTTGTCCCAAATCACACGGGCAGAAAATAAAAAAGGCAGGAATCAGAGCTTGGACCACACGATAGCATAAAATCACATCGCTGTCACCAAGCCCATCTAGCTGGCGTGAACCCCTCAGAATGAAGGGTTGAGGAAGAGTAGTGTCTTCACAGTTGCTTCAGAAAGTAAGACTGCCATATGCTCAGCTGTGTCTGACTCTCTGTGACCCCGTGGATTGTAGCCCGCCAGGTTCCTCTGCCCATGGGATTCTCCAGGCAAGAACACTGGAGTTGGTTGCCATACCCTCCTCCAGGGGAGCTTCCCCATCCAAGGGTCGAACACGCATCTCCTGTGTCTTCTGCATTGCAGGCTGATTCTTCACCCTCTGAGTCATCAGGGACAGCCCTGAAGAGACTTGTGTTCTAAAAGATTTCATTCAGTTAGACCACCCTCAACAGGAGCAGCGCATGGGGCAGCCTCAGGCAGGGAGGGAGGGGGTGCCTGGGGAATCAGGGAGACATCTGCTCCAACAGCCCCGCCCGCTTACTGGGGGCCACCCACTGCGGGGATGCAAATATGACAAGGACGTGTCGCGTTCCTGGTGAGGCAGGGGACACGGTGGTGCTGTGATGCCTTCCAGGGCCTGGTTACTTCCTGCTGATCCTTCCAGGAACACTTTTTCCCTTTCTCTTGCCACCCAAGCTCAGGCCCTCCTCGCTCTAATAGCTCCTAACTGATTTTTTTTTTTTCTTGACTCTTTTCCATCCATATCAGGTCCCAACCCATAGCACCATCTAATTAATTTTCCTGAAGCACTTTGATCATGTAACCACTCTGACCTCAAAACATTCATAACTCCTCTGGCCAGTTGGACAAAACAAAACTTTTTAAAGCCTTGCATCCAGGGTGGTGCTGACCTTTGCATTTCCCGGACCGGCTGGGATTCTGAATGAACACGTTGGCTGGAAACACTTTGACACTTTTGCTTCTGAAGTTTTGTCCCTACTCTTTCACTCGGAAACACACACACACACACACACACACACACACACACACANAAACTCATACAAAACCTCTACCCTTTCACTTCTCCCCCATATTTTGTGCTATTATATCATACTTTATGTATTTTTAATATTGTGCATTCTTTAGTAAATTATTGCAGCTATGATTATTTTAATACTATTAAAAGTCTTTTCTACTAGAAATAAAAGTACTCTATATACCATCATTACAGTATTAGGTATTCTGAATTTTACTATATATTTACCTTTACCAATGAGTTTTATACTTTTATACATTTTCACATTGTTTCTTTGTGTTCTTTTATTTCTTGAATAACTCCCTTGAGCATTTCTTGTAAGGCATATGTAGTGGTGATGAGCTCCTTTACCTTTAGTTTATCTGAGGATGTCTTTATTTCTTATTTATTCCTGAAGAATGATTTTTCCAGGTATATTATTCTTTGTAGGCATTTTTTTTTCTTTTGAGTACTTTGAATATATACACTGTCTTCTGACCTGCAGAGAAATCTGCTGATAACCTCATAATGGAATGTTTTTCTCTTGTTGACTTTAAAATTATCTATGTATTTTTTACTTTTAACATTTTGATAATAATGTGTCTTGGCATAATATTCTTTGGTTGATCTTACTTAGGGCTGTTTGAACTTCCTGTGGTTGATGACATATATTTTTCCCAAGATTTGGGATGTTTACAAATATTATTTTCTTAAGTAAACTTTCTACATCNTGTCTTCTAAACAGAAAAGACGAAAAGAGCCAAGGCCAAAAATACCTTTCACTCTGTTCATTTTCCCCTGAGCATCTATTTTAAAAAATTGTTTTGGTACAGGGTCAAAGTTTCCTTATATTCCAAAAAAATAAAAAATAAAAAACCAGTATGCTAGGAATAGATCAGGAAGATGAGGATGGGGGCAGGGACACCGGGGGCTGAAAACATGGGCTGCCTTGGGGAAGGCTCTGTCCCCAGGCACTGGCCAAGGGCCTGAGCCTGCTGAGCACAGGCTCAGCGTGGGTGGCTGGCCTTGCTCCGGAAGCACAGGGCTGCCTGCCCCGCTGCCTGGGTCAAGAGAAGGCAGGTGACACCTCCTGGGGGACGGCCGGTGGTGCCCTGAGAGGGACCGGCCTCAGCAGACGCCACGCGCTCTTGGAGCCTTTCTGTCATCATCCTGAGCGGGAACAGTCAGGAGTGTTTGGTGCAGAGTCCCCAGCAGTTCGGGAGAGTAGGCAGGCAGGCCCCCTGGAGATGCCTCAGGCTAGAAGGGTGGAGATGGGCTCCTCAGGGCGCCAGCTGTGGGCCTCCTGGAGTGGGGTGGAATGGACAGGGTGGCGGGGCTGGGCTGGGGCCTCCCGCACCACCTTCTCAGGTGCCCCTCCCTGTGCCAGGTGAGTGGAGCGAGGCCCTTTANAGTGGGCAGGCAGGCCCCCCGGAGATGCCTCAGGCTAGAAGGGTGGAGATGGGCTCCTCAGGGCGCCAGCTGTGGGCCTCCTGGAGTTGGGTGGAATGGACAGGGTGGCGGGGCTGGGCTGGGGCCTCCTGCACCACCTTCTCAGGTGCCCCTCCCTGTGCCAGGTGAGTGGAGCGAGGCCCTTTACCCGCTGCTGACGACCCTTACCGACTGTGTGGCTATGATGAGCGACAAGGCCAAGAAGGCGATGGTCTTCCTGCTTATGCAGGACAGCGCGCCCACCATCGCCAGCTTCCTGAGCCTGCAATACCGCCGTGATGTGGTCTTCTGCCAGACGGTACGTGCCACAAGTGAGCCCAGACCTGGGCCTGGCCTGCCAGCCTGGCTCTCTTGCGCCCTGGAGGAAGCCAGCAGGGCCGTGCCCTCCTGCATATGGCTTTGCCTGTGCGGCCCACGGCCCAGATGTGGGCGTGGAGGGCGGGGGAGGGGGAGCTGGAGGCACGTAACCCCTGCTCCCCTGAACCTGCCCCAAGGGGCCTGGGGTTGCACAGGCATGGGGTCACCTTTGTTTCTCCCTGCAAAGAAGACGCACAGTCTGTTAAGAGAGCAGGTGTTACACCTGCTCAGGCACCACTCTGTTCTGGTGATTTCCCTGCAGAGGAGGCAGAGCTTAAATGAGCACCCCGGTTTACAGATGCCAGTGATGTCAGTAGCGGGAACAGTGGCAGCAGCTGGGTGGGTTTGTGCGGCTCCTGTCCGCTCAGGGCCTGGGGTGCCTGCGAGGGCAGGGTGTAACGGGAGCTCCTGCCCAGGAAACTCTTGAGGGCCCTGTTCTCTGCCTGGGCTCCTTGTCATGAGCATCCCAGTTTCCATTCAGCACTGGACTGGATCTGTGGGCATAGCGGGCTTTTCCCGCACCTTGGGGAAATTGTTCAGGGCTTCCAGAACATTCTGGCCTAGGAGTAACCCCAAGGTCAGGTCAGGAGCTGAATCAAAACTAGACTGACCTCTAGAAGCAGCAAGCCTCGAGCGCCTTCCCTGCAGCCCTTGTCCGCGGTGGTCTCCGAGCTCCTGGCCCCAGGCCCTGAGGGCGTGGGGCTGTTGTGGGCAGAGCAGTGCGGGCGCAGGACGCGGCCGGGCCCGGAGTGAGGCGAGGGTGTCTGTCCCCACAGCTGACGGCGCTCATCTGCGGCTTCATCATCAAGCTGAGGAACTGCCTTCATGACGACGGCTTCCTGCGACAGCTCTACACCATCGGGCTGCTGGCGCAGTTCGAGAGCCTGCTCAGCACCTACGGTGAGCCGGGGCGGGTGCCCTCCTGTGAGGCCCTTCCTGGCCCCCTCAGGGGCTTTCTGAAGCGCGGGTGGTGCATGCTGAGTCAAATGTATCCAGAAAGCTCCCAAATGTGTAACAGAGAACTGGAAACAGCCCTATATAGTTGTGTGTACACACAGACACACACACACACACACACACCCGTGTTGCCTTTGTACGCATCTTGAAGGTTTTTCTAATTGAGGATAGATGACAATTTTTAAAGCAATAGCTTCCTGTGGAACATTTGGGCTGTTTCAGAATTGTTCCTATTAAAACATCTTTGCATATTTTTGTGCACTTTTGGCCCATTTTTGCACCCGCTAAATCATTTGGAAGGAAAGTTGGTGGGTCCACTGATAGGACCACTTTAAAAATTCTGATATTTCCTAATTGTCTTATAAGGGCTTTTTTCTCCTTACCTTTATTTTCTGTTTATTTCTTCTTAGGCAGTAAAAGTAGGTAAAAATTTTTATCAATGTATCTGTTTATCTTTGGAGTTATAAGACTGAAGAAATACCTGAAGAAATCCTTTAGATAGAAAATCTAAAGAATGTGGAAAGATGAAAACATGCAAAGAGATGACTTTTGTTCTTGAAGTTCCCCACATAGGTGTGCCTGTCCCTGGTTCCTTCACCAGGAGAGGGCCAAGAATACAGAGTTGTGCCAGCTGCCCTTCGTAATGTGGCCAGGGGACTCCCATAGTGGGGTGTGCTCACGGAGAAGCTGGAAGGCACTCGGGAAACCTCCTGCAGCTCCCCTACCCTCGCTCCGCATCTCAGCGCCCTGAGCCCATCGCCCGCCTGCCTTCTGTGGCTGGCCTGAGCACAGGGCCTCTCTGCCTGACAGCCCCCTCCCTTTCTGGCCTCCAGGGGAGGAGCTGGCCATGCTGGAGGACATGAGCCTTGGGATCATGGACTTGAGGAATGTGACCTTCAAAGTCACTCAGGCCACTTCTAACGCATCCACTGACATGCTGCCCGTCATCACAGGAAATCGGTAGGCAGAGTTTTCTGATTCTCAGGACCAGCGCAGTATTCTCATTTGTGTTCATCACACGTGACACACTCTTCGTTTTTGCTTTCTTCTGTCTCATTCAGCAGCTTACAGCCCCGACACTCATTTCACAGCCCCGGGCCGGTTGGTGCCCAGCCGCTCGGAGGCTGCCGAGCCTGGCCCACCCTTCCTCTCCTTGCTCATCTGCCTCCCGGTCACAGGCCCAGCCCCTCTTCCTCTCTGTTGCAGGGATGGCTTTAACGTGCGGATCCCGCTGCCAGGCCCCCTGTTCGATGTGCTGCCCCGGGAGATCCAGAGCGGGATGCTGCTGCGGGTGCAGCCCGTGCTCTTCAACGTGGGCATAAACGAGCAGCAGACGCTGGCCGAGAGGTGCGGGCGTGGGCGTTCGAGCTGGCAGAGTGCGTGTACCTAGTCCTCCTCAGCGCTCTGTGGACCTGTCACCCATCTTCAGGCTCACCCCAGGCCCGTCTTTGGTGGTGCTGGTGACGTGGTCCGTGACCGCTAGAGGTGGGCTGGTAGCAGGGAGTGGTGGCACTCGTGAGGCCTGAGAGCGCTGCCTGGCTTCCTGGGAGTGCTTCCAGGTGCTTCCTGGAAGTGGGTTTTGAAGAGTAAGTAGGAGTTGTTCATGTGAGGAGGTGGAGGAGAGACCTGGAGTGCCAGGCCAAGAAGCCTGAGCAAAGGCAGGTGGGGTGGAGAGCCATGCCTTGATCCTAATCCTGTATGGTGAAAATCCCTTCAGGGTCACCTGGCAGGGAGGAGTTGTGCGTGCCCGTGCGTGCAAGCATGTGTGCATCTGTGTTGGAGGGGAGGAGGTTGTGTATGTGTAGCTGCTGATGACCTTCTGTTGGTACATGAACACCTTTCCTGTTCCATCATTACATGCATGTGAGAGGGGTGGGTTAGAATTAAGAGCTATCATAAAGCACCTACTGATAAGGACACCTGGTCTCCAGGACGATAATTTCTCTTGGGCTTCTTGAGCCCAGTGGTCAGTGTACACTGACTCCCAGGTAAAGGGTCCTGCCCCCACTGTCAGACACCTTTTAGTGGGACAGGACAGGAGCCAGTTGACATTTGAAGGAGATTACCCGCTGGATCTCCTGGTGGCTCAGAGGTTAAAATGTCTGCCTCCAATGCGGGAAACCCGGGTTCGTTCAATCCCTGGGTCGGGAAGATCCCCTGGAGAAGGAAATGGCAGTCCACTCCAGTATTCTTGCCTGGAGAATCCCATGGACGGAGAAGCCTAGTAGGTTACAGTCCACGGGGTCGCAAAGAGTCGGACACAACTGAGCGACTTCACCTTCACCTGCTGGCTACGTGCTGGAAAGACACAAGGTCCGAGGTGACGAGGTTGTTCAGAAGAGTCCGGGCCAGAGGCTGGGTCAGGCCTGGACAGTGCAGACGGGATGACCCGATGGGAGCTGAGACGTGGTCCACAGCAGGGTGTGTGCGAGAGCCAGGCCTCCCTGTGGGTGGCAAGTGGCTGGTTTTTCGGAGCCAGAAGGACGGTCTGCTGGGGGGCAGAGGGCACACCGGCCCAGGAAGCAGAGACCTGGTGGGTGTGGGCAATGCTGAGTCGTCCACCTCAGGGAGAGTGGGCACCGTCGAGGCCCCCGGCAGAGAGGAGATAATGTGCGGACGTCTGCAGCTACTGTTCCTGAAGTGTTAGTGGTTTCTAGAAGAGGTGTTTCTGCAAAGGGTTGAGGCCAGGACAGATGGGAGGATGTAGCATGCACAGGGGGAGGTGGGAGCAGGGTCTAAACCAGCACAGCCCCGTCATGTCCCAGGGCGTGGAGGAAAGGTCATCGTGGGCATCTGGGTGGGCGGGCCGTGGTGGACCCATGGGAGGGTGTNCAAAGGGTTGAGGCCAGGACAGATGGGAGGATGTAGCATGCACAGGGGGAGGTGGGAGCAGGGTCTAAACCAGCACAGCCCCGTCATGTCCCAGGGCGTGGAGGAAAGGTCATCGTGGGCATCTGGGTGGGCGGGCCGTGGTGGACCCATGGGAGGGTGTCCTGTCCCAGGTCCATGAGATGACCTGGGACTGGGACAAGGCTGATGTGCACGGAGGTCCCTGGGCAGGAAGTACTGGAAGGGATGGGCGTCCAGGCCTGGGGCTGCAGAGCTGCGTGTCTGAGAGTACCCACGGCTCCCTCGTGGGTGGCTTTCCTCCTCACTCCCTGCGGGCCTGGTGCCTGCGTGGAGAGGGGTGGGCTGTCTAGCAGAAAGAGCCAGTCGGGAATGGTCCCTCAGTGGCAGATTCAAGGACAGGACTGTCGTGACTCCCCAGCCACAGCCCCCTGCTGTCCTGCTCTGGGTACCTCGGGGATGGGAGCACCTCGCGGAGCAGGGGTCGGGGCAGGGCTGCCCGAGGGCCTGGCTGCCTCTGAGGCATATCTGTCCCAGGTCATGCCTCCTGCTGATAAAACACGTTGGACTTGTCACCACCATGGACAGATGACTGTAAGCTTGGGGGAGGAACACGTCTTCAGATTTAGACCCGTAAGGAGTGAGAGAATCAGCGCTGTTGCCTGTAACGTGGTCACTTGGTGCTCCAGCAAGTCACGGTGCCAAATTGATGGTGTCCACTTGTGACTCCACAGGTTCGGCGACACGTCTTTACAAGAAGTCATCAACGTGGAGAGCTTGGTGCGGTTAAATTCCTACTTTGAGCAGTTTAAGGAAGTTTTGCCTGAGGACTGTAAGTTGTTCTTTTTTTCTTTTCACTCACAGCAGATTTCACCCACCGTCTTTTGTTCCCTGGGGCCGCCCAGCTCCACAACCCCTTCCCTCTTCCAGGTCTACCTCGATCCCGGAGCCAGACTTGCCTGCCAGAGCTGCTGCGGTTCCTGGGTCAGAACGTGCACGCCAGGAAGAACAAGAACGTCGACATTCTGTGGCAAGCCGCCGAGGTACATGCTGTGGTGGGGGGAGGTGTTCACAGTAATAATATTAAAACAGCAGCAGCAAATTAAAGTCTCAACCAGGAGGACAGGTTTCTCCCCAAGAACACGGGAGAATCCCTGGACGTGTGCCCAGGCCCCAGGAGATACTGAGAGTTGCCTGTGAGCTGCTTACGCTGGGGCTGCCTGAGGGCTGATAAGCGTGACTCAGAGTCTATCNACACACACACACACACACACACACACACACACACACAATTCTCCTTTCCTCTCCGTCATGCCGATCAAGACCAAATTTTCAAAGCCAGATGAATTTTATTTTTGTCGTGGAGCGACCCGTTAAGTCGGGTGCTTAAGTCATCCAGCTTGAAAAACACCACCCCTGGGTCCTCAGCCGCACCAGAAGCCAGAGGTCTTCTTGTTTCAGTATCAGCAGGAAGCACTGGCAGGGCTTGAGGGTAAATGGTGGAAAAGAACACGGAACAGTTCTGTGCACAGAATTCGCAGATGGACGGTATTGTGAGGTCGTGGGAAGGAGGACGAGATGAAAAGAGCTGGGACTGCTTTAGAGAAGGAACAAGGGCTTGAGGTGTTGGTCACAACCATCGCTTTAATGACTTGTCTTGGAAAACTCTGAATCCTTTGTTGGGCTTCCTTTGTGGTTCAGATGGTAAAGACTCTGCAATGCAGAAGACCCGGGTTCAGTCCCTGGGTCGGGAAGATCACCTGGAAAAGGGCATGGCAACCCACTCCAGTATTCTTGCCTGGAGAATACCATGGACAGAGGAGCCTGGTGGGCTCCAGTCCATAACGTAAGGTCACACAGAGTCACACACGACTGAAGCGACTTAACACACATGCACGCAGCCCGTGAGACTCTTGGTACCCACTCCCCGCAGCTGTCACTGATGGAGAGCATACAAGACTTTGAGGCTGTGGTGTGAGGTTTCCAAGGAAAGGATCCTTCTCAACCTATAAGAACCCGAAATGCCGCTAAAGACTGGAAACTCCAGGCAGGAAAACACACTCCCCTTCTCCTAATTGTAGGAGAACCTACCTTCCTACTTCGGTTGCTGTTGCAGACACTTGGTGGGATCCGACCACTCTGACCCAGGCCTCCTATCTTCACAAACCTCTCAGTGGAGACTTTGACCAAAACCCACTCAGTTTGATGTTATCATTAGTAGCATTTTACAGCATAAACATATTCCACGCTGTGTGTTGGTCACAGTCTGTCTCCGGGATTAGAAGTCCTGGAGTCTTGGTTTATAAGTTTGAACTTTTGGGACCACATGTGATATCAAGGATAAAGCATTGTGACTAAACAATGTATGTTGGAAGAAATTCATGGTAATGGCATTTGGCTAGAGTTGAAAGCTTAGCTTTTAATGTTCCTGAAGATCTAAGAGGAACTCGGATTTTGTTTTCTCCCAAGGTCCTTCTCAGTTAACTGCATAATATCCAATTATGCATCATAGAAGAATTTAGGGTTGAGGAAACCCAGCGACTATCGGAATCTTTGATTCGACCAAATATTCGTTCCCCAAACCAGTGCTTACACAGCTAAACTCTCCCCTCTGGGACTGAGTTGATCGTCATAACTTTTGAGCTTGCCTTGCAAATCCGCAGACTCATTACAGTAAAATGCTATAGCTTACAATGTTTTAAAAGTGTAGTGCTGTAGCTGATTTTGTTTGTTATTTGATCAGGAAAGGGAAAAAAAAAATTCCACCAATCTTTTTTTTTTTTTTTCCTCTTGATATCTTAAATAAACTGGGCTTTTCATATTTATTTTTTAAGACTGTAGAATTTTAAACACATCATTTTTATAGGTGTAGGAATCACAAGTCACTAAAATATTTTGATCTTAAAGATGGAAAACAAAAAACTGCTGTTATCATTTACTGCAAGTATGCAAGGGAGCCCCAGGATGGTTTGTTTATTCTGATGTTTCTTTGTGGAGAGGCAAATGACAGGCTACGCTTCTAGCTGCGTCTCCTAAACAGATTGCTGCGGCCACAGAGATTGTCCTCACATAAAAAGGTGTAAGTTATTTGTCTTCTTTGCAGAAATACTAGGCTGTAGAGGCGTTTATAAATAGTTTTCTCTAATTTGATAAAGACATCATACGGACACAGTTTCCCTAGGTCCAAAGCAAGAATTGGGTTCATTTTCCTCTTATTGGAAGAATTATATTCTCCACTGAGCGAGTCCTAAGTTAAGGGTTTGTTTTAGGCAGGATCAGTCACTCAGGGACCCATGTTTCAGTCCTCCACATCAGCGTTTCTCAGCCTCAGCAAAACTCACTTTCTGCGGCCGGAAGTTCTTTGCTGGGGTGGGGACTGCCGTGTGGATCATAGGATGTTTCATAGCTTCTCTGCCTCCTGTCCACTAGAAGCTGGTAACACTCCCCTCCCCAAGCCAAGTTGTAAGGATAAACTGTTCACCAGCGCGGGGCAGGGCAGGGAGGGGAATCTCCTCCAGTAGAAAATGACCGTGTTGTTTAGTCGCCAAGTCATGTCTTACTCTTTGCGACCCCAGGGACTGTAGCCCACCAGACTCCTCTGTCTGTGGGATTCTCCCGGCAAGAATACTGGAGTGGGTTGCCATGCCCTCCTCCAGAGGATCTTTCCACCCAGGGATCGAACCGATGTCTCCTGCATTGGCAGGCGGATTCTTTTATCACGGGGCCACCTAGGAAGCTGGGGACAGGCAAACTTTCCTGTCACCTGGTAGATGGGTAGCCATGTTTGGTTCCAAGGCCAGTGAAGCTTCACCCTGCCTCCATTGCCTTTCTCTGCTTCAACATCAGTGGCTCAACCTCACAGCTGAGGCAGCAGCCTCTGACATGGTTCTCCATCACCCCCTAACCCTTCCTGACAATGGTTCTACACCCTCAGGGCCAGGCACTCCTGTGTTAAAAAGCTTTCTCAGAGAGAAATGGCGAATCTTCTGATCCTCTTTAGACACTTGCTGGTAGTCTGTGAACCCACAGCAAAGGCAGACACACAGATTGCACCGCACACCCACTGCATGTTAACAAGCTGGGCATGGGTGGTATGCAGTGGAGGGTAGGTGGCATGCAGTATGCAAATCGATGTTAAACTAACAAGGCTTACAGTCCATGGAGTCATAAGGAATCAGAGGTGACTGAGCTACTAACACTTTCACTTTTTTCACTTTTTCAAACTTTCGCATCAAGGTCACCGAGGGTTTACTTTACAGATTACTGGGCCCGCCACGAGTTTCTGCGTCCGTGTCCAGGCTCCCAGACTAACCCGATGCCCTGTGGCTGGGTTGCCTGTGTTGAAGCAGTTTGGTGAGCTGTCCAGATCCTCCTGACATTTGAGAAGATGGAAAGTCTGGGCACGCACAGATGCAGTCATCATCTGCCTCAGTTTGAGGCACGTTTCTTTCTCAGCAAACTCTCACTTCAGGGTGATTTCTCTAGCTTTTCTCAGCCACCCACACACCTGCCAGTGTGGAAAGCCTTCCTTCCCCAGCATGGGCCGGGTGGGGTGGGGGTGTGCTGTCTAAAGTCCCATCCATCATTTTCAAAGCAGCATTTCTCCTTAATTTTCAGGAATGGCACACAGGAGTGGTTCCTGGGGGGCAGCCTTGATCCTTCAGGAGTGATGCTCAGGCCCCCAAATCTCCAAAGTTTCAGAATTACGCACTTGACCTAAGTGACCTTGGGAGAAGAAAACTCCATGCCTTAGGTTCCAAAGAAAGAAATCAGCTTTATCTGGATTCCCAGTTTTGCCAGATACACTTGCTTCAGTGATGATACTAGTATTTTCTACTCGAGACTTTTATGCTTTTGTATGTAGCTTGTATGTCAAACAACATAATCCATCACCTGTTACCACTGCCTTTAGAATAACTGGAAACAGTTTAAAAGCAATGTTACAGAGGGACTTCCCTGGTGGCCGAATGGCTAAGACTTTGTGCTCCCAATGCAGAGAGGGGCTTGGGTTTGATACCTGGTCAGGGAACTATAGACCTCGCATGCTGCAAGTATAGATTCTGCATCTGTGTCCCACAACGAACCCAGTGCAGCCAAATAAATAAATAAAAGCAATGGTTACAGATAGGTTTCAACTTGCATCCTAATTCTCAGGTATGAGTAGCAACACCTAGAGTCCTGTGTGGAGAAAGATCTCCAAGCTGACGTCAGTCTCAACACCGGAGTACGATGACCGATTAGCGATGTCCGCTATGGGAAGGGATGCGGGGAGCAGCAGTAGGGTTTTGCCCTCCTCGGTTTTCCAGCGCATATGCTGCTTCAGTTTAGTGATCATCGATTTCAGCTTGGGGGCCGCAACTTTTCATAGGGATATATATACCTGAAGCAAAAGGAATGTGTCCAGATGAAGGTAAACTGGATTTTCAGGGAAACATGACCATCCCAGAGGCCCTATAACCTTACAAAAGAGTTGCCTGGGACTCTCCTGGCGGGTCCAGTGGTTAAGAATCCGCCTGCCAGTGGAGGGGACATGGATTCGATCCTGGGCCGGGGAGATTTCACCTGCAGCAGGGCAACTGAGCCTGTGAGCCGCACCACGCGGCTGAGACGGTGCACCCTGGAGCCTGTGCTCCCGTTAAGGAGAGAGGCACAGCGCTGAGAGCCGGACCCCGCCGAGCAGCTGAGCAGGCGCGCGCGCAGCTTGCTGCGGTCGCCATTCTCCTCCAGTGCCACCCAGGCAGGCTGCCGGGAGACTCCCCGTTGCAAGGAGCATGCTGGGTCTTGGAGCCTGGCTGGCTCCTGGATTCTAAAACATTCTTTTTAAAAAATATATTTATTTATTTGACTGCATTGGGTCTTAGTTGGGGCACACAGGCTCACTAGTTGGCGGGCATGGGCCCAGTTGCTCAGCGGCAAGTAGGACCTAATGCCGCCACCGGGGATCGAACCCACATCACCTGCGTTGTAAGGTGGATTCTTAACCTCGGGACCACCAGGGAAGTTCCCGAAAAGGGCTTTCAATCACAGCTCAGTCCAGTTCAGCCGCTCACTCGTGTCCACTATTTGAGGACACCCCATGGACTACAGCACGCCAGGCCTTCCTGTCCAGCACCAAGCAACTGTCTTTGGAATCACCAGGGAGCCCAGAAACCATCCCCCCATGTTTTTCAGGGGACTGGGTTCACGAGGACGGTCAGGGTTTCCAGAAAGCACGACCACTCTCCCAGCAGGACGTGCTGCCACTGGAAGAAAGGAGGCATGGTCTTTGAAGGCGACTCCCGATCCCAAGAGAGTCAGAGATATACCGGAAATAACGCTTTCCAGGCGCTGCGGAGAAGGCGGCTGTGAGCCTTTGAATGTACAGCCCTGGTATTTTAAGAGTCATCTTCACTGGGTCGCTGATGGAGGTGTCTCGCGTGCTCTTGCCTGTGTTCAGTCGTGTCCTACTCTTTGCAACCCCGGGGCTGTACCCCGCCAGGCTCCTCTGTCCATGGGAGTCTCCAGGCAGAACACTGGAGTGGGTTACCATGCCCTCCTCCAGGGGATCTTCCCGACCCAGGGATGGAAGCTGCGTCTCCAACACTGCAGGCGGGTTCTTTACCTCTGCGCCACCTGGGAATCCTCCGTGTAAACAGACGGCCCCCAGGGCATTTTGAGGGGAGCAGAAGAGGGTGCGAGAGTCCTGGGCATCTCTGGAGGGGAAGTGGGGGCCCCGGAGACCCAGGGGTCCGGAGGAACAGCCTAGTTGGCAGTTTCATTTGAGGCCACCTCTTCAGCTTTGCACAGAACCATTCTTGGTGAGAGGGAGCGAAGGCGGCTGGTGATACCCCTGCGGTTCAGTGAGTCAGCCGCTCCCCACAGAGCAGGCAACCAGACTCCTCGAAATGTTAATTATCTGTCAGAAAAAACAGTTTATTTTACACAATTTCAAAACCCAAGTCCTGGGCAGACGCTGTTATTTATCTCCCTTCACTTACAAGTCTAAGGGCTCCATAAAGGTATGTGAAAAAATCATCAAGTGGGCTCTTTGGAGATGACAAGAGACGCTCTTGACTCTAACCTGTGAAACCTAAGCACACGGTGACTGAGTTCCAGGCAGACGTATGCTGCGAAATGGCATCTCCTCCCCGCCCCAGGTTTAGGTTGCCCAGGCCGTTCGGGAGAATGGGATTAAATCTTAAGTACAAAATGATCGCTTCCATTCCAGCTTTATCACATCATTCGCATAGTTCCTTAGGTTATTTTATCAGCTCAGCTTCCTCCGTTTCTCCAGCGATAAATTGCACTTTATTTCTTTATTTTATGGAGTGCAGAGTCACAGTCATTTCCTTGTCCTGGTTCTGTTTACTTCCTGGAAGCTTTGTTTGAAGTCTGCAGACCGTGATGTGTAATTCAACTGTGGCCCTAATATGTGGGAAGCAACAAACTGCTAACTTACGTCAGAAACAGCTCTTNGCCACCTGGGAATCCTCCGTGTAAACAGACGGCCCCCAGGGCATTTTGAGGGGAGCAGAAGAGGGTGCGAGAGTCCTGGGCATCTCTGGAGGGGAAGTGGGGGCCCCGGAGACCCAGGGGTCCGGAGGAACAGCCTAGTTGGCAGTTTCATTTGAGGCCACCTCTTCAGCTTTGCACAGAACCATTCTTGGTGAGAGGGAGCGAAGGCGGCTGGTGATACCCCTGCGGTTCAGTGAGTCAGCCGCTCCCCACAGAGCAGGCAACCAGACTCCTCGAAATGTTAATTATCTGTCAGAAAAAACAGTTTATTTTACACAATTTCAAAACCCAAGTCCTGGGCAGACGCTGTTATTTATCTCCCTTCACTTACAAGTCTAAGGGCTCCATAAAGGTATGTGAAAAAATCATCAAGTGGGCTCTTTGGAGATGACAAGAGACGCTCTTGACTCTAACCTGTGAAACCTAAGCACACGGTGACTGAGTTCCAGGCAGACGTATGCTGCGAAATGGCATCTCCTCCCCGCCCCAGGTTTAGGTTGCCCAGGCCGTTCGGGAGAATGGGATTAAATCTTAAGTACAAAATGATCGCTTCCATTCCAGCTTTATCACATCATTCGCATAGTTCCTTAGGTTATTTTATCAGCTCAGCTTCCTCCGTTTCTCCAGCGATAAATTGCACTTTATTTCTCTATTTTATGGAGTGCAGAGTCACAGTCATTTCCTTGTCCTGGTTCTGTTTACTTCCTGGAAGCTTTGTTTGAAGTCTGCAGACCGTGATGTGTAATTCAACTGTGGCCCTAATATGTGGGAAGCAACAAACTGCTAACTTACGTCAGAAACAGCTCTTTTCCCACAAAAGTTCTGGCAGTGGCCTGACAAGTGCTTCAGGGCTTTAGTGTAAACCTGGTGGAAAGTGAGCATTCCAGGAACGTTTCACGGCTGACTGTTAAGATTGATCTGAAATAGAGTACTGATCCCGCCAAGAGAAGCTTAAAAATGTGAAAAAGAGGCCACACCGGGATTATTTTCATGTTTGTTTTTTGTTGGCTTCCTCAAAGTCTGCACCAATTTTTTTTTCTTTTTCACTTTTTTCAACTCCTCTATTCCACCCACACCTCCCATCATTTCACAAGACAAACAGCCTCTCCGCTTATCATGAAGATCAAAGCTGCCTTTCCTTTCTCTTGCTTCTCCCCCAGCTCAGAATTCCTCCACATTGCTTCTACTTCCTCCCTAAGCCCCGATGGGCATTGCCTTTCTTTCCCCAGGTAACCTGCTCACCTGTGCCTGGATCTCATTCCTTCCATCGCCTTCTTTAATTCACCACCACGTCTTCACATCCGGACATCCTCTTTCTAGCTTCTCTTTTGTCTACTGATGATGAAATGACCTATATATTAGAATTCATTCAAATCTGTCTTCATAAACATAACACTTGAAATACTGGTCTGGCACTTTCTTGGATTTCACTGCGAAACATTTTCTTCTAAGAGAAGTCACTTGCACATTCTATCTTTATTCCTCTACCTACTGATTCCTTTTCAAACACACACTAAGTAACCTCAGGTATGCAGATTATACCACCCTAATGGCAGAAAGCAGAGAGGAATTTAAATAGCTGCTTGATGAAGGTAAAAGAGGAGAGTGAAAAAGCTGGCTTAAAACTCAACATTCAGAAAACTAAGATCATGGCATCTGATCCCATCGCTTCATGGCAAATAGATGGGGTAACAATGGAAACAGTGACAGACTTTATTTTCTTGGGCTCCAAAATCACCGCAGATGGTGACTGCAGCCATGAAATTAAAAGACACTTGCTCCTGGAAGAAAAGCTATGACAAACCTAGACAACATATTAGAAAGCAGAGACATTACTTTGCCAACAAAGGTCTGTCTAGTCAAAGCTATGGTTTTTCCAGTAGTCATGAGATAAAAACAGCTGAGCACCAAAGAATTGATGCTTTTTGAGTGTGGTGCTGGAGAAGACTCTTGAGATTCCCTTGGACAGCAAGGAGATCAGTCAGTCCTAAAGGAAATCAACCCTAAATATTCGGTGGAAGGACTGATGCTGAAGCCAAAGCTCTAATGCTTTGGCCCCTGGTGCAAAGAGCCGACTCATTGGAAAAAACTCTGATGCTGGGAAAAATTGAGGGCAGGGGGAGAAGGGGGCAACAGAAGATGAAGTGTTTAGATAGCATCACTGACTCAATGGGCATGAATTTCAGCAAACTCTGGGAGATAGTGCAAGACTGGGAAGCTTGGTGCGCTGCCCTCTCTGGGGTAGCAAAGAGTCGGACATGACTCAGCGACTGACACGAAGGCACTAGACTCTGAATTTGAAGAGAGCAGATGTTTGCCACGTCTCTCTCTTCATCCCTGTCCTGGTTGTCTTCTGCTCACCATCTTTAGCACATAGTGATAATTGTTATCCGCGGTGGAAGGAAAGTTGAGCATATGCTGATCTGCAAATCAGGACCACGCTTGCTGCCTCTCATGCACACAGTCGCCCTAGTGCTGATGAGAGCTTTTGTTCCTGAAGGGAACATACCTGGGAGACCCAGCACAGTGATATCAATATATATTACATAAATCTATATGAGGGTGAACCTGAATGATGTAGCCAAACCCCACTTTGAACATTGGGTTCGATGGGGGTACAGTTTCCAAAACTGGAAGAGGAACAGAAATGAGAAAGAGAAATAGGTGTATAAAGATAAGTCCTGGCAAAATCTGATTATTATTGTTATTTTGGCCATGCCACATAACATGTGGGATCTTAATTCTCCCACCAGGGATCGAATCCACTCCCCCTGCTTTGGAAGTGTAGAATCTGAACCCCTGGGCCACCAGGGAAGTCCTGCCTGTTTATTATTCTTAAGGCACAGATGATAAATCTCGAACATGTTCTTTGTGCTATTTGCCCATAAAACGTGTGATAAGGAAGAAGCAAGAAACTGTCACAGGAGAGAGATGTTGAGTTTTCTAAGGATTTAAAGATTCGTGCCACCTCATCTACTCCTCATCAACACGTCTGAAGGAGGCCTGGATGTGTGGATTGTGGAGCGAACAGCAGACAGGAAGTCTGGGTTTATGGTCTTTTTTTTCTCCTAGGACAAGCCATCTCATTCATTTTTCTTTGAGTTTTGATGACTAAAATGAGGGAGACAGCATTGGCCTATGACTCAAAGGAACCAGGAAGCCTGATAAAAATGGGCACCTGATTCTGAGGTCACCGAAGGCTCATCTCCAGGTAAGTACCAAGTGGGGAGGAGAGACGTCCCTGAGAATCCACCTTTCCGGAGGGGGGCGGGGCCACACAGCAGCCGCTTTCCTTGGCTGGTAAGTGCACTGGCTCAGTATTAAGTAATGCTCACCGTTTTGGAGCCTTTCTTAAGAAATCTCAAATGTCGGGAAAGCTACCCAATTGAAAGTAATTACAGACGCCCGAGGGAGCTCGGACCATTTCTAGCAGCCACTGATTCCTGTCCAGCTAACTTATCCTCTTTTTCACTGTGTGGGATGGTGTACAATTTGCGCTAAGTGCCTTGGGTATCATTTATCCAATTTTCTGTCCAACACTTTCCTAAATTCAGGTGAAAAACTTGCTTTCAATCAACGAAGATACTTTAGCAATTACTGAAGCCACCTGAAATCCTTTTTGAAACAGATTAAGCAAATGTTGTACTAAATAAATATATAAATGACGCTGCTGACATAATTGCTACCTGTGGCACTATTATCATTTTAATGACTAGTGATATATTTTTTTAACTTCTTCTATTGCTAATGACAAGGAAGGAGCTAAGAACGTTTGAATTAATGTTAGTATTAACCTTTACAGATGTTGATATGTTCCTGAATATGAGGAAAGCTGTTTCCATGGCTGTTTGTGACGTTGTAATCATTGACAGGAAAATAGAATAATAGACCAAAAGCCATACATTTGAATGATAGCAAATAATGCCTAACCCTAACCCAGGACATTTCCCTCTGATAGAAAAGACCTTCAGCTTTTGAACCTTATTTATGCATCTAGCCAGATGGTGATAGAAACAGAAAAGAAGCCTTGGGATGGAACGTTTTAATGAATTTGTAACCTTTTTATTTTCCTGCAAAAGGGAAGTACCCTACATTTCCAGTCGTTAAGTGGAGTTTCGAGGAGATTTATCAAGAGTCTTGAAATCGTTTCTCTGGAACCGTCTCTAATATGAGGATCCCCAACCATCTCGCGTGACTGATGGGATCAGGAGAAGAGGGCTGTGGGTGTGACCGTGGGAAATAAAGTGCATTTGCAGGCTGAGCTGGCGGTGGTCCAGGATCCCCGTATTTTAGGGGAGAATTTGCCCCACAGTCTCAATCTGAGACTGACCAGGGTCTTACAGCAGCCTGCGAATTACGTGCTTGGAGATTCTCTTGGATGAGAAGATTTTGTGCTCTGTAACTTTTAACAACTCTCTTCTCCAAGTTTAGATGCTGTTGTTATTAAAACTGCTGGTTAAGATGGGGTTAATTTAATATTTTGATTAACACCAGTCACGAGTCACCCGTTTTCACGTAAGGAGGGAGCTTCGCTGGTGGCTCAGACAGGAAAGAATCCGCCTGCAAGGCAGGAGGCACAAGGAGACGTAGCCAGTGGTGTGAGTAGCAGGGCGTGAGAATCGTGTGCTAAGCATCCCGATGAATGTTCATCATCAACGTAGTTATATTTTCAGAAGGAGAAATGGTGAGAAGTGAAAGTGGAAAGTGAAAGTGAGAAGTGAAAGTGAAGGCGCTCAGTCGTGCCCGACTCTTTGTGACCCCACAGACTGTAGCCTACCAGGGTCCTCTGTCCCTGGGATTTTCCAGGCAAGAGTACTGGAGTGGGTTGCCATTTCCTTCTCCAGGGGATCTTCCTGACCCAGGGATCAAACCCAGGTCTCCCACATTGTAGGCAGACGCTCTACTGTCTGAGCCACCAGCGAAAAGTGACATTGTCGTAATTGCAGAGCCTGCATGTTTCTGGCGAAGGGAAGAACCAAATGCTCACAGGGTTAATCTCAGTGTGCAAAACCCCATTTGACTCGTGTTTGAGGCTCAGCCACGAGGCAGCGGCCATGCCTCTATCCATCTTTGGGTCCCCAGGGTGTGAGGCAACATCGGCAAATAGCAAAGGTTCCATCAATGATTGCTAAGCAGCGGAAATAATTTGAAATCACAGAAAACTCCAAGCCTGATTCTAGCCAATAATTCCAGCCACATTTCCTATGAAATCTTTTATTCATGCACATTCCAATACCCATTGCAATGGACTAGTTTGAATTTTGTGTCTTTTTGAAACTGTATTGACGATGGCTTTGAATCAATTACTTCGTTCCCAAAATGCGTTTTGGTGCTGATATCCATGACAGTGAAAAAAAAAGGAGAAAATCAGTTCTCTGTGAATGAACATGTCTATATGCTGAGTCCTCAGGATGTAACATCCCGCTGCCAAGGCTACAGACTTGTAGGACGGCACGGGGCTGCCCAGCACACAGGTCACCACCAGCTGACATTGCCACGGCCCGAGAAGGCAGCTGGTCTTCTTGAGTCATTCGTGGCCCCGAGGGCGGTCCTAGGGGGTCTTCCCTGATAATGACACCCGCGAAGATTCCTTCCTGCTGACAGTCAGTGCCGGCTCTGAGTTCAGGAGTGCTCGAGTGCCTCTTACGCCAACAAAGGGGCTCCCGTTCCTTACCTGGAAAGAGAAACAGTGGTCCGGTCACCGAAGCATACACCGAGCATTTGTGTTGCTATTGTTCAGTTGCCAGGTCAAGTCAGACTCTTTGTGACCCCATGGACTGCAGCACGCCAGGCTTCCCTGTCCTGCACTCTCTCCCAGAGTTGGCTCAAACTCATGTCCATTGAGTTGGTGATGCCATCCGGCCATCTCATCCTCTGTCCCCTTCTCTCCCTGCCCTCAGTCTTTCCCAGCATCAGGGTCTTTTCCAATGAGTCGGCTCTTTGCATCAGGTGGCCGAGTATTGGAGCCTGAGCTTCTGCATCAGTCCTTCCAATGAATATTCAGGGTTGATTTCCTTTAGCATTTTATCAAACACCAAAAAATTCCACTTTTGGAAAAAATCCCGGATTTGTTCCTTTGTTGTAAAAGCATCGTCCTTGTTTGCTGCCCCCACTGTAGAGAGGTGAGGAGGTGTAAACTAGGGGAAGCGAAGACTCCACCCTGCCTTGCTCACTGCTTCTTAGTGCCTCACGCAGTGCCAGACACACAGCAGACGCTCAAGCAGGGTTGTCGAATGAATGGGGTCAGAGAAACGTGACGACAGGGCTGGGGGCATGGCTGTGTTCGCGGCCCTTTGACATTTTCCCCGTCTTTCCTCGTACAGGCTTTTTTTTTTGCTAGGATATAGCCAGTTCATGAACAATGCTGTGATAGGTTCAGGTGGACACCGAAGGGACTCAGCGGTGCATATACGTGTATCCTTTCTCCCCCAAACACCCCTCCCGTCCAGGCTGCCACTAACACTGAGCAGAGTCCTGGTGCTCTGCCCTAGGTCATGGTCGGTTCTCCGTTTTAAATGTAGCAGTCTTTGTACATACTTCCTTGACTCTCTTAAAAGTGTCTGTAATATATCTTCTATATAGCAGGTCCTACAGGGACTGCAGGGCTCATGACCACCAATAAGAAGATTTGGAGTTTTAGAGCATTTCTTCATGACTTTTGGTCAGTTTCCTTATTTATCCACTTCACAATCATTGTGGTTCCTCTTACAAGGAATGGATGAATCCTGAGTTTTGTTTCTGAAAATAGCCCTGTACCCAAGGTTATGCTCTAATGTACCTTGCGGTTTAGCAGCAAAGGCCAAGCAGTTAAAAACAGTAAGAGGAATCTAAACTGATGAAAAGGGGTAATAATACGGACCATTAATCCCTAAAAGTAGAGTAAGCTGCTGAGGAGCCTTAAATTGGAAAAAGAATGGGTCTTAATATTAATAAATATCACCTTAGCGACTGTCAAAGAAAAGCAGCTGACACCGAATTGGCTAAAGGAAGATTTAGTCATAAGATCTTTGGGGAAGAAAAGGTAGGAAGAGATAATGTAAAACAGAGCTATTACCTGATCCCATTGCAGCAGCTACTATAGATCGTTATTAGGCCATGTGACCTGGAGCCCAGGAAAATGAACTCTTTTAGTCTTTACTCTTCCGATTACCTCTATGCCTTAATATATTGAAAAGCTGAACAGGGTTGACTTAACCAACATCAAATACTCCATAATGAATATAAACCATATAGGAAGAAAGCATGAATCCTAATAGATTCCAGTGTGAAACTGGACGGAATGTTAAAGTCATTTTGTCCAAATTTCCTATCTTCTAAAAAGGAAATTGAGGTCAAGAGGGGTTAAGTGACTGATTCAATGTCAGACAATTAGAGTCCGTGACTTCTACTATTGTATCTTCACACTCTGCAGCCACACTTCCATGGGACGTGAGTACATTCTCTTCCTGGGACAGAACTACCTGGCTGGGCTGTTCAGTGGTCAGAGTTAACTAAACCAGTTCGGCGTATTTCCATACTGGCCCTCAAGACTGTACCCCAAATGCAGAATCGACTGAAACCCACCTGCACTCCCCACCCTGACACTGTTTGTTTGAAGACAACAAAATGTGACTAGTTTGATAACTTTCTGAATTTAAATTTGGGTGGCTCTTTACTATGTTATTGGTGACAGTTCAAAGAGAGGGAGTCCAGTTTTGCTAACCACAGACTCCTCATCCTTCAGACAGTCCCAGATCCTGTTTGCTCTCATTTATTTTATTTGGGGAAGCACATTACAGGTGATGGATGGTTGGATGCCATCACCGATTCAATGGACGTGAACCTGGGTAAACTCTGGGAGATGGTGCGGAGCAAGGAGGCCTGGCATGCTGCAATCTGTGGGGCTGCAAATAGTCAGACACGACTTGGCGACTGAACACCAGCAGGCATCACAAGTGAGGGGACCGAGGCCAAGGACGGTCTCGGGGTCCTTTGAATGCCAGAACGTCCACGTGCATGCTAGCTTGCGTGCTCCTCCTGCGATGGCCCATTTTACGGGTCACCTGCCGAAGGTACCCAGCCGTTTGATTAAACACCCGTCTAGGTGTTGCGGTGAAGGTGTGTTTAGTTTAACAGTTAAACCAGCAGACTCGGCAAAGCTGGTTCCCTCCCCTAGTTTCAGTGCTGTGTTGAGACCTCAAGAGAGAAGACTGCAGTTTCCCAAAGAAGAAAGGATTCTTCTTGAGACAGCAACATGGAAGCCTTGCCTCAATGTTCGGCCTGCTGCCTTACAGAATTAGACTCAAGGTTAGAGTAACTCTTCCCTGAATGTCTAGCTTAAGGACCTGATCTATAGATTTTGGACTCACCAGCCTCCCTGATTAAAATCAGTGTCTTATCTGTCTATGGCAGCCCACTCCAGGATGGACACAGGAGCCTGGCAGTCTACAGTCTAGAGTCGGACACAACTGAAGCAACCTAGCACACACTCATCCATCTATCTATTGATATATATCTATTGGTATCTATCTACCATCTATCTATATCTCTGTCTATCTACCTACCTACCTCTATCCATGTATCTATTGATATCTATTATTTATCTATCTCTATCACCTCTCTGGAAGCCTAGCTTGCTGCAGTCCTTGGGGTCGCGAAGAGTCAGACACGACTCAGCGCCTGAACAACAGCAGCAATATCATCTGTCTACATCTATAAACCCATCATCTATATCCACCTTTATCTACCTACTTACCTATATCTATCTACCTATCTACGTCTATCTATTGAACATTTTTCTGTCTCTATCATCTACCTACTTTTCTATCCATCGTCTCTGTATCTATCTGGTCTACCTGCTTTTCTATCCATCCGTCTCCATATCCATCTATCTGCCTCTGAGTGGCTCTCCTTCTCTGGAAAGACGTGATGCACTTCCTTCCATGCTCTTCTGCTTACTCTCTGTTGTACAAAAGCTGGATTTTGAGTGAGCAGAAAACACGCACCTCTGTGGGCCGGGAGCCTGGGGACCCGTGAGAGAGGCTGGCTATGGAGCGTCCACTCCATCCGAGAGAAGGGCATTCAGAGAAGACATGCACGACCCAGGCGTCAGGGTGGTCACGACAGACGCAGATGCCCAGGCCGGAGGGAGCTGCAGCATCAGGAGAGGCATCACAGGTCACCCCCCCACCCCACCCCCCTGCCCACCGAAGGCCTTGGAAATAAAGAGGCTTCAGAGCAAGACCACCAGTCTCAACGAAGGGTGTCTTCCGGAGAAGAGCTCTGCATGCTTCTCGAGTTAGAAAAGAGACGCGTGGGAAGACATTTTGCAGGGTGCCTTTTGAAAAAGGACAAAACATATATATTCTTCTTATTCATAGGAGGACATCAACACTTTCTTGCATAGGAAAGAATTTAGATTCTGAACTAACTGCTGTAATGAGGGACAGACAATAAGTGTGAATTGAAACTAATTGGTGTTTCAGATCACTGAGCCTGCTGAAAAACCATTTGTGATGAGGCCTGTATAAGTTAACAGTCGCTTTTAAATGCCTAATTAAACATCATTCTGTCCCCAGTGAGAATAAAAAAACCCTGTATTGTCACTCATTGCACGACACTTAACCAAGTGATTGAAGCCAGCAGTCTGCACAGATTTCACTCTTGTGCCTGACGAAAGCTAGTTTTCCCTGGAGCAGACTGATGGAGGGGGCCTTCGGACAATGACACATTGTGTCCTGTACAGACGAGAACACGGCCTGCGGTGAACAGGAATAATGGGCTAGTGGGAGGAAAAGCCATGAGATTCTTGCTGAACAAAAAAAGGAAAAATAAAGAGACAAGGTGAGAGGTGGCCTGAACTTGGTCGATTTTTTTTTTCTATCCCACCAATGATAATTAAAAGGTATCTGTCAATAAGGTAATTTTTTTAAATGATGCTATTTGGGCTCTAAGGATTAAGGGTAAAAATGTTTGTGATGAATTATATTACGAACAGCCCAAAGTTTCATACTTGTAGTTTCATTTTACTATTGGCCAAAGCCTCCAGGAGTCCCATGGAAAGGGGCCGGTGTCACAGACGGAGGCCTGGACGGGGTCAGAGGGACTCTTCTGGGACCACCGCCTGTGGAATCATTTTCTGGGCTTTCGGGCTGAAGAGCTGTTCTAGAAATTAAGTAATTCTTAAGGTGGGTGTCCGAGAGGTACCGCCTGCAAGGTGAAGAGGGTCTGATGAGACATCTGGCCCTCCCTCACCCCTTCCCACGTGCCACCAATTCTTTCCACTGCCATTCCATGTCTTGGGATAAAGCATCAGCTACTACATGGTTTTACACCAAAGCTGCATATTAGGTAAAGGAAAAAAAAATGTTATTTCTGTGATTAGCTTCCCTAAACATTTGCAGAGTAGTTGATCTGACTACTTTAGCATAAGGCAAAAGAAGATATTTTTAAAGAAATATTTTGTTCCTTATAATCCCAGAAAATGAACAACAAACTAAAGCCAACCCCACAGACATTCAAGGGGGGGGAAAAAAAGAGTGGTTCAGATTCTTTATAGAGCCAGGACAAACTCTCACGTTTTGGTGGGAAACTTTATTTTGTGTGGAAACATCATTTGATGGTGCCTGCGATTGCTTCTCAGGGAAGCAGGGAGCTTCCTAGGGAGCTTAGAGAGAGGGAGAGGCCGTGGGCTGGAGGGCAGGAGGTGGGGGAAGCAACATGGGTAGAGGAGGAGCAGAGGAAGCTTCATCACTCAGGCTGAGTCACATGTGTCCCACTTTCCTCCTGATTTTGGGGCTTCCCAGGTGGCGCAGAGGGAAAGAATCCACCTGCCAATGCAGGAGACCCAGAAGACATGGATTGGATCCCTGGGTTGGGAAAATCCCCTGGAGCAGAAAATGGCAACCCATTCCGGGGTTCTTGCCTGGAAAATTCCATAAGAGGAACCTGCAGGGCTACAGTCCACGGGGTCGAAAAAGAGTTAGACATGACTGAGCAGACACATTCCTTATTTCTACTCCCTGAAAACCACAGTGGAGGTGACAAGTCAGGTCACTCAGGAGGGTTAACATATCATATTTGTGTACTATGGCTATATTAAAAGCAGAGACATTACTTTGCCAACAAAGGTCCATCCAGTCAAGGCTATGGTTTTTCCAGTGGTCATGNAGGCCTCCCTGTCCATCACCAACTCCCAGAGTTCACTGAGACTCATGTCCATCGAGTCCGTGATGCCATCCAGCCATCTCATCCTCTGTCGTCCCCTTCTCCTCCTGCCCCCAATCCCTCCCACCATCAGGGTCTTTTTCAATGAGTCAACTCTTCGCATGAGGTGGCCAAAGTATTGGAGTTTCAGTTTCAGCTTCAGCATCAGTCCTTCCAATGAACACCCAGGACTAATCTCCTTTAGAATGGACTGGTTGGATCTCCTTGCAGTCCAAGGGACTCTCAAGAGTCTTCTCCAACACCACAGTTCAAAAAGCATCAATTCTTCGGTGCTCTGCCTTCTTCACAGTCCAACTCTCACATCCATACATGACCACTGGAAAAACCATAGCCTTGACTAGATGGACCTTAGTCGGCAAAGTAATATCTCTGCTTTTGAATATGCTATCTAGGTTGGTCATAACTTTCCTTCCAAGGAGTAAGCGTCTTTTAATTTCATGGCTGCAATCACTAGGAGTCAATAAATGCAAATTAAATGCTTGTAACCATGCTTGGCACAGTAACCAGCTGTGAGTATTCTTTTTACTGTTAATTCACGCAGACATGTGTAATGTAAAAGATGAAAATCAATACCCCATCCCACTCTGCATATATAACTAGTGTTAACAGTCTGGCTAGTATGTGTCCTATTTTTATATGCATATATAAAATTTACACCTGAATTAGGTGTGTTAATTCTCTTATATGAGTGGGATCATTCTGCTCTTGAACTTGTTTGTTCACTTACCTATGTTTATTTCATAATCAGAAAGAAATGGATATTCACAATATATCACATAGAGTTAAATACAGGGACTTCCCTGGCAGTCCAGTGGTTAGGACTCCATCCATGCTTCCAATGCAGGGGGTGCAGGTTCAATTCCTGGCATGGGAACTAAGATGCCACAATTAAGTGGCCAATTTTTTTTTCACTTAAACAAAATTAAATACACTATACATAAATCAAGTCCCTTTCCACACACCTGGGATTCCCTGGTGACTCAGACTGTAAAGACTCTGCCTGAATGCAGGAGACCCAGGTTCAATCCCTGGGTTGGGAATCTTCTCTGGAGAAGGGAATGGCAACCCACTCCAGTATTCTTGCTTGGAAAATCCCACAGACAAGAGGAGTCTGGCAGGCTCAAGTCCATGGGTCGGTCACAAAGCGTCAGACATGACTGAGTGACTAACACGTCACTTTCCACACACATACTCATAATAAGATATGGATAGGATAGTGACTTCTAGGCTGCCTTGAACCAAGCTGGATATTTTCTGGTTAGAGAGGATAAATGTGTAGTAGAGAATGGAGAAGGCAATGGCACCCCACTCCAGTACTCTTGCCTGGAAAATCCCATGGACGGAGGAGCCTGGTGGCTGCAGTCCATGGGGTCGCTAGGAGTCGGACACAACTGAGCGACTTCACTTTCAGTTTTCACTTTCATGCATTGGAGAAGGAAATGGCAACCCACTCCAGTGTTCTTGCCTGGAGCATCCCAGGGACGGGGGATCCTGGTAGGCTACCGTCTATGGGGTCACACAGAGTCGGACATGACTGAAGCGTCTTAGCAGCAGCAGAGAATAGAGGCCTTAGGTAAGCTGGTAAATCTGTTTATTCATCATCATTGAGGTCAGCCTTTCTTCTTTAAAAGTAATCTAAGAAATCTTGATATATGATATATTAAATCTGAGACTAATGCCAGGTCCATCCAGACCAAAATAAGTCCATAGAAACAGAGAACAGTCCTGAGGGCTGGTATTAGGTAGGATCAGTGAGGAATGTGAGTGAATAGCATAATATGATTAGCAGCTTCTTCTTGTTCAGTCGCTAACTTGGGTCGGACTCTTTGTGACCCCATGAACTGCAGCACTTCAGGCTTCCCTGTCCTTCACTATCTCCCAGAATTTTTTCAAACACATGTCCACTGAGTTTATGATGCCATCCAACCATCTCATTCTCTGTCACCCCCTTCTCTTCCTGTCCTTCATTTTTCCCAGCATCAGAGTCTTTTACGCATCGCTTCTTTGCATCAGGTGGCCAAAGTATTGGAGCTTCAGCTTCAGCATCAGTCCTTCCAATGAATATTTAGGGTTGATTTCCTTTAGGATTGACAGGTTTGATCTCCTTGCAGTCCAAGGGACTCTCAAGTATTCTCCAGCACCATAATTCAGAAGCATCAGTTCTTCGGCACTCAACGTTCTTTATGGAACAACTCTCATACCCACACAACTACTGAAAAAACCATAGCTTTGACTAGATGGACCTTTGTTGGCAAAGTGATGTCTTTGTTTCTTAATACTCTGTGTAGGTTTGTTATACCTTTCCTTCCAAGGAGCAAACATCTTTTAATTTTGTGGTTGCAGTCACCATCCCCAATGATTTTGGAGCACAATAAAATAAAACATGTCACTGTTTCCATTTTTTCCATGAAGTGATTGGATGCCATGATCTTAGTTTTCTGAATGTTGAGTTTTAAGCCAGGTTTTTCACTCTTCTCTTTTATTCTCACCAAGAGGCTCTTTAGTCCCTCTTTGCTTTCTGCCATTAGAGTGGTATCATCTGCATATCTCAGACAGCTTATTCTTAGAAAAGTGTTTTAATCAGATAACTAAAACACTGAACACACAATCGGGAAGAAACAGCATATCTGAGGATTCATTCAGGCATCGACAGTGAGCAACTGGTGCTCAGAAACAGCAGGCATATTAAGAGGTAAAAAAAATAATTATAATGTCTTAGAAATTTCTCATTAGGTGTTCCTTTCTTCCAGTTTCTCTTGTTTCATTTTGAAGATGGAAGGTTAGATCCTTTAAAGTGGGAGGAGAGAGACATTCTCAGATTACTTTAGAATATGACACGGATGTCAACTCACCAGCCATTCCAGTCAAGCCTGTGATGAAAGCAGTCCTGTTGGAGAACCTCCCATTAGCTCAGCTTGCTCCCCAGCGACCTACAGCCGAGAGTGAGGATGCTGCGGGGCCCACTGGCGCACTGACTGGAGTGACTGGATTCCCCCAGGCCAGCACACACGTGTGCCTTTGGCTCTGGTCTCGTCAGTCACGGTAACAGGAGCAAGTAGGTTCCTGACATGCAGAGCATAAAACGTATTAACTTTACAGGAGAGGCAAAGAAAGGCTTTTAGAAATATTTAGCAGTCCCTTACTGAGGATTTCATGGCCCAGCCTTCTCTATACTCCACTCCTTATCTGCCGTGAACATATCTAGGAATTTATCCTAAGCACACATGAAAAAAAATAGAAAACTGAATGTCAAGCAATAATGGATTGATTCATAAATTATGGAGATAACATAATGGCATACCAAATAGCTATTAAAAATAAGGATGCTGCTGCTGCTGCTAAGTTGCTTCAGTTTTGTCTGACTCTGCATCCCAGCAGCCCACCAGGCTCCCCCGTCCCTGGGATTCTCCAGGCAAGAACACTGGAGTGGGTTGCCATTTCCTTCTCCAATGCATGAAAGTGAAAAGTGAAAGTGAAGTCGCTCAGTCGTATCTGACTCTGTGCGACCCCATAGACAACAGCCCACCAGGCTCTTCTGTCCATGGGATTTTCCAGGCAAGAGTACTGGAGTTGGATGCCATTGCCTTCTCCACTATTTTAAGAGATTTGATGAATGATTACCATATGGCAAGCATGTGCCAAATGGTAGGTAATATTACTATCTCTACTTTGCAGATTAAAAACCTGAATCGAATATATTTGTTGACAGAAAAACCTTTATAGTATACTACTTGGTAAACATAGAAAGTTATGAAACAGTATAATAAGATATATAGAATTTTGATGAATTTCTTTTTTTCTCATATATTTTCTAATTTTTTCCTCAGAATTTGTATTATTTATGTATCTGAGATATAATAGCAGGGTAACATTTTTTATAATAAAAAATTTAAAGTTAATTTTTAATACTTGAGATAATTTAAAAATAAATATATTTCTATTCCTTTATTTAGTATTCCTTCCTTACCCTTAATCAAAAAAAATTTTTTTAATCTGGAGAAGGGGCAAATAAAGTTGGTTTCCTTAGTAATAGCAGCTAAAGCTTCCAAACATTCTTTTTGTTCTTCCCATTACTTTCTTTTAGAACTGTTTGGATTTCCTGAGTAATAGATATGCATACTAATTATTGGTCCAATTTTATTCCAGGGTTTTTTCAAAATGATGACTGTGAAAATGGCCTGATTCAAAGTTTAAACCAACAATTTTAGCAGCTTAAACAAACAATTAAGTGGGTCACCATCTCCTCCTAGAATCTGCAGAGCCTTTCCAACACTACAGTTTAAGTTCAAGGGCCAATGTCTTATTGCACAAATATCAGGAAGGGTTCTCATTTTAAATGTAAGAATTGTGTTTAGAGGATTCTTCAACTTTCTATTTATATTTAAAAAATTAAATACAAGTAATGCATTTTTAAAAGTACGCAAACAGGGCAGAAAGACATAATATTCTTTGTCTTTACTTCGGTTCTTCACTGAAGGGATTGCTGTTACCAAGTTTCCTGTGTATTATTCTAAAGTGTGTTTAATACATTTAACAGCACATATATGATATATGCTTTTTTAAAGGAGATACTCTCTTTTTAATATGTTTGCCCAGATGGGCTCATACTATATTACTGGTTTGTAACATCTTTTTCTCCGCTTCAGTTTAAATGCAACAGAGTATTCAATTGTATAAATATGGTGGTAGTTTAGCCACTAAGTCATGTCCAACTCTTAGGACCCATGGAGTGTAGCCTGCCAAGCTTCTCTCTCCATGGAATTTCCCAGGCAACAATACTGGAGTGGGTTGCCATTTCCTTCTCCAGGGGAATCTTCCTGACCCAGGGACTGAACCCATGTCTCCAGCATTGCCAACCAGGAAAGCCCTGTATAAACGTACCATTATGTAAACAATTAGCCTCTTTCTGATGATTTAGGATTTTTCTTTTAGAAGTAATTCTGGAATGAGCAAAACAATAATCAAAAAAGAACATCTAAATGTTTAATTCTGTTTATGTAAAGCACAAAATCAGGTGAAATTAATCTATGCTGAGTCCTCACTTGGTGAAGGGAGTGGGAGAGGTTTCTAGGGTACTTATCTGTTTTTTTATTTGGGTGCTGGTTATCCTGGTTATTTGGGTACAAATGTATTCCTTTTGTAAAATTTCACTGATGTTTACTAAGCTTTAGCGTACACTTCTCAGTATACAAGTTGTACTTCAGTAAGAAATTGAAGAGAGTTGTTAGTGCAATTGCTGCCTTATATGCAGAGTACATCATGAGAAACGCTGCACTGGAAGAAGCACAAGCTGGAATCAAGATTGCCGGGAGAAATATCAATAACCTCAGATATGCAGATGACACCACCCTTATGGCAGAAAGTGAAGAGGAACTAAAAAGCCTCTTGATGAAAGTGAAAGAGGAGAGTGAAAAAGTTGGCTTAAAGCTCAACNCTATTGTTTTCCTCTATTTCTTTGCATTGATTACTGAGGAAAGCTTTCTTATCTCTCCGTGCTATTCTTTGGAACTCTGCATTCAAATGGGTATATCTTTCCTTTTCTCCTTTGCATTTAGCTTCTCTTCTTTTCTCAGCTATTTGTAAGGCCTCCTCAGACAACCATTTTGCATTTCTTTTTCTTGGGCATTGTCTTGATCACTGCCTCCTGTATAATGTCATGAACCTCCATCCATAGTTCTTCAGATACTTTATCAGATCTAATCCCTTAACTCTATTTGTCTCTTCCACTGTATAACCATAGGGGATTTGATTCAGGTCATACCTGAATGGCCTAATGGTTTTTCCCTACTTTCTTCCATTTAAGTCTGAATTTGGCAATAAGGAGTTCACGATCTGAGCCACAGTCAGTTCTGGTCTTGTTTTTGCTGACTGTAGACAGCTTCTTCATCTTCAGCTACAAAGAATATAATCAATCTGATTTCAGTATTGACCATCCGGTGATGTCCATGTGTAGAATCATGTCTTGTGTTGTTGGAAGAGGGTTCAGTGCATTGGAAGGGACCAGTGTGTTCTCTTGGCAAAACTCTGTTAGCCTTTGCCCTGCTTTGTTTTGTGCTCCAAGGCCAAACTTGCCTGTTACTCGTTATCTCTTGACTTCCTACTTTTGCATTCCAGTCCCCTGTGATGAAAAGGACATCTTTTTNATTCCCATGAAGTGATGGGATTGGATGCCATGATCTTTGTTTTCTGAATGTTGAGCTTTAAGCCAACTTTTTCACTTACTTACCTACACCTCTTCAAAGAGAAAGTGAACAATGTGGGAAAAGCTTGATGGTACCAGCACCTCACTTGAAGGTGTCTCTTCTAGATAGACTTTCCCAGAAATGTTCAAGAAGGTGCATAAAATGATCACTGCAGCATCATATACAGCAGGGAAAACGAGACACAAGTTAAACTCCTTTTTTTTTAGTATAATGGATGAGGAAACTATGATTCTAATCATAGAACAGGATATCATGTAACAGAAGTGCCGAACCTGACAGGCACCAGGCACAGATTTCCCAGAAGACAATTTTTTCATGGACCGAGGAGCTGGGGGTGGTTTGGGGATGATTCAAGGGCATTGCATGTATTGTGCACTTTAGTCTAATGATGCTGGTGATCTGACAGGAGGTACCAATCCACAGCTTGGAGGTTGGGCCTTCTGGTATATAACTTACGTAGAGCTGTGCTTAGTCGCTCAGTTCTGACCGAATCTTTGTGACCCCATGGACTGCAGCCTGCCAGGCTCCTTTGTCCATGAGTGTTCTCCAGGCAAGCATACAGGAGTGGGTTGCCATTCCCTTCTCCAGGGGATCTTCCTAACCCAGGGATCAAGCCCAGGTCTCCTGCATGGCAGGCAGATTCTTTACCGTCGGAGCCATAAGGGAAGTTCTATATGTAGAGTTAGATCTATATAAAACTATACAGATAAAATGGAAAAACATAATTGTGGAGAAAAATCACAAAATAAACAGCATGAAAACATTGATGTGAATTTCAGAACACAGAAGCAATGGTTTACATATATGGCATGTAAATTCTCACACAAACGAGGTTACAAAAACAAGCTAGGGAATGATATACATTTTCAGATGAGAATTTACCTCTAAGGAGAGAGATGAGAAAGGGAAAAGAAGATGGTCATTGTTTAACTTATAATGATTAATCTCTTAAAACTAAAAGAGCTGAGGCCAATACGGCAAAATGATAGTATCTGTGAAACGTCTACGGTAGATGATTAGTTGTGCGTTGCGTTTTGGGGAACTTTCCCACAAATTTAAAATATTTTGTTCTTAAACAATTTGAATGAAAATGACTTCAAGTTGAACATACTGAAATACATTGCTTCTGCTCTCCTCTTCGGCTTCCGCATTCTGCTTATTCTCCCAGAGTAAATCCTGAGCACATCTTGCTTCTGTGAGGTTGCACAGGCAAAGGTTTGGCTGGCATTGACTGAGTGCTTCATGTTAGTCCCAGCCTTTGGGGCTCCCTTAGAAACCTCTTGATCTGTCTACTTAACATCAAATGCAGAGGGAGTCCCAGTCGGATAAGTTTGGTGACTTGTCTGTAGGTCCTAGTCAGGAGGCATCTCTGGGGAAGGTATTTTAGGGGTGGACAGAGGAGGAAGCTTGTAATGAGGACAGACGAGTGAGATGACGCTGTTCGAGTTCAGAGTTCTGGACGATTTGTGAGGCTAGTGACGTTGATATAGGCATGGCACACCCCAGCCAGGTTGGAGAAGGGAGCAAGCCTTGGTCTGGGCAGTCTGGTACCTAGCTCTGCAGACAGCAACTCACTAGGATCAGAAAGCACCGCCTCCATCAAAAATGCCATTTGCAACCACATGGATGGACCTAAAGAGTGTCATACTGAGAGAAGTAAGACAGACAGAGAAGCAGAAACATCATACGGTATCGCTTATATGTGGGGTCTAGAAAGACATGATGCAAATGAGCTTGTTTACAAAACAGACTCACGGACTTAGAGGACAAACTTACGGTTGCCAGCAGGGGAAGGATGAGTGGGAGGGATAAGTAGGGAGCTGGGGATGGACATGTACCCACTACTGTATTTAAAATAGATAGCCAACAAGGGCCTACTGGGTGGCACAGAGAACTCTGCTCAATGTTATGTGCCTGCCTGGATGGGAGGGAGTTTGGGGACAATGGATACATGTATATGTGTGCCTGAGTCCCTTTGCTGTTCACCTGAAACCCTGACAACATTGTGAATCAACTGTTAGTCATCATTAGCATTTGTTGCTGGGTCATCTTCGACTCTTTGCAACTCTATGGACAGTAGCCCACCAGGCTCCTCTGTCCATGGAATTCTCCAGGTGAGAATACTGGAGTGGGTTGCCATTCCCTTTTCCGGGGGATCTTCCCCATCCAGAGACTGAACCCGGATCTCCTGCACTGTAGGCAGATTTTTTACCACCAAGCCATGAAGGAAACCCATATGCCAATATGAAATAAAACATTTTTTAAAAAAAATGGGTAGGAACTGGAGAGCCAATGGACAGGACCCACAGAGCTAGGTCCCAGGCTTGAAAAGATAGTGGTATTTGTGACAAAAGATAGAGCTGACGTTGGCATAAGAAATACTTTGGCGCCAACTCTGTCCACAGCTCCCATCTCTGCTCCCAGCCTTGCCTTCTCCCCTGATCTTTCAGGGCTGGCACTTTGTGGTTCTGGCAGTTGCACTGGTCAAGTCTCAAGGAGGAACCCTTGGTTCTGATGAAGATGTGGAGGTCGTTAGCATCTCTTGGCTTGATGGCCTGAAGCAATACCAGTTAATACCTACATAGAGGAAACACTTAAAATCAGTGGGCGTGAATCTATAAATGCCTGTTTACAGAAATAGTGATTCTTTCATTGTTCTGCTTTAATGAAGTCGGTGTCTTCAAACAAAAAGAGAGATGGAAATAAGAATGGAGAACCACGAACAGGTTGTGTTCTCATACTACTTCTGACACGTGAAAAATTTTAAAACTCTGATTTTGATTGTCTCGTGTGTCTATGAAACCAGAAAAGAACTAAATTTGGGAAATGATTAAAGGCATGTCACTCTTACCCTCCCAAGTCAAATCTCTCTCTCTCTCTCTTTTTTTAAACTTCTTTATGGTAAAGATTTTCATTTCCTTTATGTCCAGTTAAGTATTTAGTTCTTTGCAGTACTGGATCAGTTATTCACTGTCTTGCTCCTTTTGAGCTGAGCCATGGTGTTCTTTTTCAGCTGCGTATCAGAAAGTAAACAAGTATAGAAATTTCTCCTTTGAAGATTCCGCATGAGTCTGTTGCTGGTTAGATTTTCCCTGCAGAAATCAAACAGAGTTTCCTGTTGCATGTTTACCAAAGCCCTTTCTCTCCAGAAAGAACAAATGCAGTGCTATAATTTTCCCATTTGTTAATTTTTCCCTCTGAGCTCAGTGCTTCCCCTGAAATATCTTCTTTCTCGTAGTCCACCTCGTTTAGCGGTAAATACAGAGGATTACAAACATTCTTGTCAGATATAAAACATTTCAGGAAATTTAATTTCTTCAGTCATGGATTTGAGCCGTAATGATCCTCTGCATTGGTATAAAGTCTCCGCTATGAGAAACCCAAAACGGTCTTCATTATCTGGAGACAAGCATTATTATCATAATTTAGCATCCTGTGTAACTGAGTCACAGGAAATGAACCAGAAATAAATCATACCTGGAGTGTAACTCACAAAAGAATGTAGCCCCAAAGAGAGATGACTGCTTTGTTCCTTTGAAAGTTTCACGCTGGAGGACGGTATGGCTGGGGACCATTTAGGGAAGAAGGGGTCTCAATGGATGGGTGTGGGGTAGGAGTTGGAGTCGATGGGAAGGGGGGTCGGCAGCTGGGCATGGAGGAACCCAGGGAGGAAGGCTTGGGTGCTGCTGCTGGATCCTGCTCCCTGAGAGCCGGCCTGGGAGCCTTCTCTGATGTATCACGCCCTCAACCCGTCCAGGAAGCCGCCTGTCCTCCACCTGGGACCCTGCTGGGTGCTGAGCCAAGATGCAGCTGCTCCTGTGGGCCCCTGCTCCCCTGCCCACGTGACCCAGTGTGGTCCTGCCTGGGGCTGAAATGCTCACAGCCCCCGGGACCTGACACTCAGAGTCGTTAGTGATCTAGATTTTCACCCCGGGGGCTTTCTCTGCTCAAACCAGCTTCCCAAAACAGAGCAGATGTGCTTGAGGAAAAGGAGGGAAGAGGGAACTGTGATGATGGCAAGGTTCTCCTGGTGCCCCTGGTGAGACTGAATGGAGCCGTGAGCTTCTCCGTGTCCTTGAAGATTCCTTCCCCACTGAGTGCTGAGAGCGGGGTTCTCTGCCACGGTTCATCCTATCTGACAGGTCCACCAAGGACAGCGGAACTGGCAGGAGTGGTAAATCGGGGAGGGTCAGATGATTCTCCCCCTCCCGGCGTGGAAAGCGTGGTGCCCAGCAGCTGCTGTCTGTGGGCTTTGTCCTTGGGGGTTTCTCACCGCTTTTGGTGGTGCTTTTTTTAATCTCAAGGTAGAAATCAATGAACGATTCTGTTCTAGCCCGAAAGACACACTAACCAGCTCTTGAAACTGAGATAACTAATCACTGCAAGTGGGAGGATGCTATGGGATCAAGAATTGCCTAAACGCAAGGGGCTCCCAGGTGACGCAGCGGTGAAGAATCCGCCTGCAATACAGGAGACTTGGGTTCGATCCCTGGGTAGGGAAGATCCCCTGGAGAAGGAAATGGCAACCCACTCCACTATTCTTGCCTGGAGAATCCCATGGACAGAGTAGCCTGGCGGGCTGCAGTTCACGGGGTAGCAGAGTGAGACAAGATTAAACGTGCGTGCGCCATCTCACGCACAATGAAAAGCACAGTTTCTGGAACACCTGAAAGATTAAACACTCAAGTGAAAAAGCAGAATGCACCCTCTTGGGTCCACTCACAAAGGAGTTCTGCCCCAGTTCAGTCATAGATCCATGTACCGTGCATTTATCATTTAGTTTAATTTTTCGATGTGGACCATTTCTAAAAGCCTTTATTGAATTTGTTACAATCTTGCTAGTATATGTTTGTTTTGTGGCCTTGAGGCATGTGGGACTTTAACTCCCTGACCAGGGATTGAACTCCAACCCCCTGCACTGAAACGTAAAGTCTTAACCACTGGACGGCCAGGGAAGCCCCAGTGTTGCATGAATTTAGAGCAAGCTGTTGGAATTTGGAGGGGCTTTCTTATCTGGCATTCCACCATTTATACAGTTAGTCACGGTGTTGGCTAAGAGGATGTGACAAAAAAAGGCAAGCAACACAAAAAACAGAAGAAGGAATACCTGCAAATCTGTCACCTTTTTATTGGTGTGCATGGAACACAATTCAAGAAACTCTCATGAGAACTTCAAGAAAGGAAACATACCATGTCTGTCACTAAAAGGGAAGAAAAAGTCACTGGGCCAGGGAGCATTGATTAGAACAATAAGGACTTCCTGGAGCCAAAAGTCAGAACAAATGTGTGAAAGCGTATGAAGGGACATTACCATACTCAGCCTTTCACAGGAAAATGCTCAGTAAACGGAGAGGCTCATGTCAATATTTGTACAAGGAAACATGCCTCCGTCTGACTCCAAGGCATACTCAAAAAGAAAAAAAAAATCTTGAGAAACTTTGTACAGTATCCACAATAGCAAAAGAAAAAAAAAACAAAACTTGGAGATGGGGGTGGCCATTCTCATAGAAACGAAATGTAGTTAACATGGATCCCTTATTTTGAGCCTGGGGTGGGGGATGCGTCTAGTGGCCCTGGTCCAAGGGAGGTGTGGCCGCTGGCTTGGGCATTCTGGCCTCAGCTACCTCTTGAGAGTTTCAGCTGGGAGGTTCTCAGGTCCTCTATGGACTGAGCAGGGCAGGCTAAAGGAGGAGAGATTGCTGCTTCATTTACAGGCGACACAGTTTATGAACAGCAAATCATCACTTGCGTCACGTTTTATGAGTTAGGGTCATTTTTAGCAAAAGCTGGGCATCGGGACACACGTAGAGGGCAGCTGTGCCTCTGGTCAACCCAGATGCAAGAAAAGTGCAAACGTTATTGAAATGAAATTGGGACGGATGGTCGCTTTCAAGAAGCACAGACTCCCACCTGCGGACCCTGCTTTTTCTGAACCTCCCGTTTGGAGGAAGTTGGTTGCATTCTTTTGAGTCTTTCTGGTGTGGTTCTCTTCTCCTTGTCAACCAGCCTTTAAAAATAGGCAGTTTTGTGTGGAAGGAGAATGCAGCGATCCACATCTTTAATTTCAGATTTTGAGAAGTGTTTCTGGTATACTGAGAATCTCGAAAAGTAGAGAAATCCACTGGAAAGGAATTTTCAAAAAAGGTTTCTTCTTTCTCTTTAGCAATAACAAAGAAAAAGAGAGAGAGGAAAATAAGACTTCTTTATTTTAACACTTTAGTGGATAATGGCATATGAATAATATCATCATTTTTCTGCCATTTATTCAGATGTGAAGGAACTCAGTGAATAATAATAGCTGCTGTCAAAGGTATTTATATTTAAAAGGTCTTTATGTAAAGAAAAAAATTTTTTTTTTGTCAGGACTGATTTTTCTCTAAGAGAATCCCACCATCTCCTAGCAACCAACCTGGCCATCTTTTTGAATAGATGCCGCATTTACAGTGGGTGCATAACCTTTACAGGGAGGCATTTGCAAATTTTGCAGTCAGGACTCATATGCATTCAAAGCAAGTTGTTAAACTGATCCCAGAGCCAGCCTGGTGATAGAAGTCTCAGGGGGTCTCTTCTTTTGCCAAAAACTGCACACATCTGATATGCACACAATTCCCCTGCCTGCCTTGCTCCAGCCTTGCATGTTCTGCAAATGAGAAACGGCCCCTTAAATAACCGGTTCACAGAACTTTTATCTATTTAAAAACAAGAACTAACTCAACAAAATACAAAGATTTTGCTTTGCAAATTACCATCCTAATGGAAAGATTATCTCTCAAGAAAGAAAGCATCTAGCGGGAGTTCATTTATTAAAAAAAAAAAATTTTTTTTTGAAGAGTATTGGAAACATTACGAATTCAATCATCTCTTTTTGTTGCTGCATTTTGATTGTTTGTAATATATGAACGTCGCTTTCTAAATCTGACAGTGGGGACTTTCAGATAGTCTGAAAACATTGGCTGAGGTTCCTAATCTTTCTTTGAGATAAATATTGTAATAATGAGATTATACATCTGAGACAGGGACAGAAACAGTTTCCTGTGATTTCTGAACTCTGTGAAGTCATGTTTAACAACAGAATGGATGTTTTCATCTACATGAAAGATAGTATTTGTCTCATGTAAATATTGCGGCCTATTGGAATGAGGATATCGTTTTAAAAGAGCACTTAAATAACCAAGAAAATCTTTAAAATGCACCCCCTGGAATCAGACTTCTGTACCTGAAGTATTTGTAGCATAAAAAGGAATGCGAGATCTTTATCACTCCTGGGACCATTGTCCTCTGTCCTCGATCCACGAAAGGTCAACAACTTCGGCGTGGGTGTGACTTCAGCCAACTTTGTCAGAGACCTCCTCTTTCCTGTTTTTACGCACTCTTTCTCCTTCTGCATTTTCAGATCTCCGTCTCTTTTTACCATCAAAGGTTTCTCGGGTGGCTTTGCCGTAAAGAATCCGCCTGACAGTGCAGGAGACACAGGAGACGTGGGTTCCATGTCTGGGCCGGGAAGATCCCCTGGACAAGGAAACGGCAGTCCGTGCCGGTATTCTTGCCTGGGAAATCCCACAGACAGAGGGGCCTTGTGGGCTGCAGTCCATGGGGTCACATAGAGTCGAACATGACTGAGTACATAGACACGTACCATTCAAACAGGAACCTCTCGGATAACCAGATATGATACTTGTTTATTTCTGGTGTTGCTGTTTAGTCGCGAAGTCATATCCAACTCTTTTGTGACCCCGTGGATTATAGCCCACCAGGTTCCTCTGTCTCCTGCATCGGCAGGTGGATTCTTTACTTGTTTATTTACTGAATCATTTTACTTCAGTTTTGATTCACTTGCCTTCCATGTAACTATGCATTGTAAGTCTTCTCTATCTTAGTTTTGGAAGGGTGTCAGGACTCTGCAATGACAGTCTTTGAAATTTCTGGAGTGCTTTGGCGTTTCAAAGAGGCTTCGACGTTCTTATTGATCCTCACAATGACCGTGTACATTATTTTTCAAATTAGCACCACCAGTTTTGTATCTGAGCAGACTGAGCTTTGGAGAGATGACCTGATGTGCTCAAGCCAGAGTCTCTAGGGGTCGTTGCCTAGAAATTAGTGTCTTTGCAAACCTTCTCCTGCCCTGGTGATTCTTTAAGGTTTGAGCGCCTCTTCTAGACACCCAAAAATCTGCCCACAATGCGGGAGACCTGGGTTCCATCCCTGGGCTGGGAAGATCCATCCCCCGGAGAAGGGAAAGGCTCCCCACTCTAGTATTCTGGCCTGGATAATTCCACGGACTGTATCGTCTATGGGGTCACAAAGAGTTGGACACGACTGAGTGACTTTCACTTTCTAGACACCCATTCCTTATATGTCTGATGAAAGGGAGCCTACAATTCCCCCGTGTCTGAAATCTTAACCCTAAAAAAGACTCTTCCTGCCTTTTCTTCTAAGACCACCACATTTGTATGTACTGTTTTTCTAGAAGAATCTGTTTTTATTCATACTTAAAATTGATTCTCTTCTCTCAACTGACTCTCTATAATGTCATTTTTTTAACTTAAAAGAATGTTGCACAGTTTTAAAGGTTAATTCCCACTTGGGTTGTTAATAAAATATTCTCTATCTTCCCTGTGTTGTACGATATACCCCCGTGGCTTATTCTGTACCTACTAGCTTGACCCTCCTACTCCTCTGCCCCTGAATTGCTCCTGTCCCCCTTCCCTCTCCCCACTGGTAAGCACTGCTTTGTTTTGTCTATAAATCTGCTTCTTTTTCATTATATCCTCTAGTTTGTTGTAAAAAAAAAAATTTACTCTCATTGTCTTTTTTATTGCCATTGTGAAGTTTCTAGCTATGTGTTGAAATTAAACCAGTTCTTATGTTTCTGAAAGATATTTTTACCTTTCCCAGAGGTGACAAGAGAAAGAGGAACAGTTCTGAAATTTAAAAAAGAGAGAGAGAGAATTACATAAAATAAATGAGGAAGGAAAATGTTTTGAAATGTGTCTTAGAAATTGCTATTGATTTGTTCCGGGAGGATCTCCGCCGTTCTCAGGCAGGACACAAATGGATGGCCCGCCTCGGAGCTGCCGGCAGCTGCCTTCCCGTAAAGACGAGACCGTGGATCAAATCCGGTTAAGCATCTCGTTAATTCAGAGAGAAGGATGTGATGGGTTGCGTGTGGCTGTTAGGTTACCATTCCCACTTGCTCGCCTACTTGCCTGAGACGTTCTCTTTTAATGAACTGTCTTTGTATTCCGGAGAAGATTTTTTTAAATTATGTCATCGTAAACTGTTATTCACAACAATAGTATGGGAAGAGTGGATTTTCGGCCTTGTCCCAGCCCGGTATTCTGCATGCTGCAGATGGCGGCACGCATTCCAATAATTAGGAGACGTCGCGACTCACTCTTCCGGGCGTGCGCGCTCCGTCGCTCAGCGGTGCGGACTCTTCGCCGCTCCTCCGTCCACGGGATTCTCCAGGCAGGAGTACTGGAGTGGTTTGCCATTTTCTCCTCCGGGGGGGTCTTCCCCACCCAGGGATGGACCCCGCATCTCCTGTGTCTCCTGCATTAGCTATTCTTTTACTCTCCTCCTTGATGCTAAACACACATGCCCGCACACACGCTCAGATCAGCTGCCCTTTTTAGCAACTGTGTCACAAAGCTCTTGTTTCCAGCTCTAGAGGAAAATAAGACATCTATCACACTGTTTCTTTCCCACTTGAAAGCATTTCCAATAGACAGTTGCACAGGGTGAAGCCAGATGTGTGAGCCGCTCGAGCTGCGGGGAGGGGAACGCCACGAGGCTGAGTGCTCCGCGGAGGATTCTAGACCTGGGGATCACTCCCAAGGGTTCCTGGCTCCGCCCAGGAGTCCTCAACTCAGACAGGAAGAAGTGGATTGAGGGGCGATTTGAATACAATTTTCTACATAATCAAAAAACCAATAATTGAAGATTGAACTTGAGCTATGGCTTAATGCGTTGTTTCTGCGTTGTTGTCTTTTAATGGTTCCATATGGAGACGATAAAGACAAGACAAATAGCCTGTTGTAAAGTTTCAGAGCTTCTCTCTGATCCCCATTCATCCTCTCTTTTCAGGTTACCAGTCCTAACCCCCCAGTTTTTCTCCCAGTTTAGAGGACCTGAGCAAACACATTTTTCATTTGTACCTAACTGGCAGTCTGACCGAAAATAGCAAAACAACCGCTAAGAACTTTTTCTTAAGTAGCTTTTCTTTTGAAGAGAAGAGGAAATATTGACTCAACTGGGTTAGGAAGATGCAGAATATAGTTACCTTTATAGGATACTTTTTATTTATGCCTTCTGCTCAGGATCCATTTCAACTTTATTTTTAGTTTGCAGACAAGTATCTTTCTTTAGCTCCGTGTTGACTTTGCTGCTATCTTTTGCTTTCTTAAAATGCAGGCATTTGATGAAGGAAAGTTTTATCTTGATTTTCAGACATTCTGAAACTTTTTTTTTTAGAAATAATTCAAAATCCTCAAGTGAAAAGCAGTCATTGTATTTATTGTTCAGTCTGATTGCTTGTCATCATTAAGATGGCTTACAGTCTTGACTTGTCCTCAGTAACGGGCTACCTGGGGTTGCTTGCATGCATGCTCAAGTCAGTCATGTCTGACTCTTTGCCACCCCATGGACTGCAGCCCACCAGGTTCCTCTGTCCATGAAATTTTCCAGGCAAAAACACTGGAGTGGGTTACCATTTCCTCTTCCAGGGGATCTTCCCGACCCAGGGGTTGAACCCGAGTCTACTATATGTCCTGAACTGGCAGGCAGATTCTTTACCACTGACCCTCCTGGGAAGCCCAGTACCCGGGGTTGCAGAATTGCTAAATTCATAGTTTGAGCTCCTGAGAAGATGCTGCTGCTTGTGAAGAAAGTTATTCTGGGGTGAATAAGAATGGAAATAGAACTAAACACTTCAAAGATCTGAACGGCACATCAAGGGTCTCTGCCATTCAAGATAGTTGCAGAGTTGAACAGCTCAGAAAAGAAGTTTGACAACAGGATGCTCTGATGCTGGACAGAACTCCATGTCCCCATCCAACATGCGTGGTTTTCCTTTCCAGAGTTTTCACGTTCTCCGGGTAGTCTCTGTGGCTCCTTGGGAAGTCTCTGGTGTCCTAATGGTCTTCCTCGGCATCTTTGGAGAAGTGGGACAAAGACGCCAGTGGCACCATCAGATGCATAACTGTTATCATGTAAAGGAGGCTTCTGCATTTATTACTTCTTTGTGGGTCTTTTATAATCTACATGATTTGGGTACCAAGGTAAGGATGAGAGGCTGCTTGCCCCAAACCCTCTTCCTGAGCTCAGTGAATGACTCACTGCAATCATTTGGAGATTGTTTGTGACTCTTTCCTCTCCTTTATCCATCTCTTTGTTGTTCAGTCGCTCCAGTTGCCTCTGACTCTTTGCTACCCCATGGGCTGCAGCACGCCAGGCCTCCTCATCCTTCCCTATCTCCCAGAGTTTGCTCAGACTCGTGTCCATTGAGTCAGTGATGCCATCCAGCCATTGCATCTTCTGTCATCCCCTTTCTCCTCCTGCCCTCTATCTTTCCCAGCATCAGGTTCTATTCCAAGAAGTCAACTCTTTGCATCAGGTGGCCAAAGTATTGGAGCTTGAGCATCAGTCCTTACAATGAATATTCAGGGCTGATTTCCTTTAGGATGGACTGGTCTGATCTCCTTGCTGTCCATGTTTGAAATCAACCTAAAACCCTCTCCACTCAGCCTTCCAGGCAGCGTTCTAGTCTTTCTGCTCATCTCTATTCTATTCTCTCTGTCCTTAGTTAAATCCATGACACTGTGACCCTCTTCTTTCTTGACTTCGCTAGGCTCACCTGACTGTCTTTGCCTCCTCTGCATCCACTCTCCTTTGAATAAACTGCAAACCCTGATGACTGGTGTCTGTGGTTCCAGCCTCATTTCTACCCTTAGAGCTGGCATTGTGTCCCTCTCATGGGCCACCTGGTACCCAGAGCTTCTCCAGGTAGCGGCCACCCTTCCTACTGCTTCTGCTTACCTACCTGCAGCCCATACCATATTTTGTGAAGACAAAAAAGGTTTCATTCAGTGGTATATTCCTGGAGCCAAGCTTGTCCGCAAGTCCAGAATCAAGGCGAAAGACAGTGTACTGACAAGTAAGTGGAAGGTGAGAAAGATGACTGGACAAATATAAACAATATTTTTCTGAAAGTCTACCAATTTGCCAGTGAAGGAGAAGATGTTGAAGTTAGGTTTCCCTCCTTTCCTTTCTCTCTCAATGTGCATAACTTATGTTTTTTAAAAGGATGAGTGGCTCAGACAGTAGAGAATCTGCCTCAATATGGNATGTGGTTTATGTGTGGCTCTACGGGGAGGGGGATGAACATGCTTTGGTCCTGCTGCCTTCCCAAGACTGTGATGAGAAAAGTGTAAGAGGCATCTTCACTTCAGTCACGCAGTAGACAGTGGGCGCTCAGGAAAGGTCGCCATAGCAAACGACTGTACACAGTCGGGAACAGCAGAGCGGTAAAGCTAGATGCTGTTTCCCAGATATCACTGAAGTGTCACGTCGTTTGAGCTCCTTCTTGATCCCTGCCGTATCCACCTATGGCCTGATTATCACTGACTGAATATTCTCAATTGACTTTTTAAGGAAAAGCAAAAGCATTCGTTTAAGAAGGAAATGCCACATCCCTTCCATGAAAGGAAAGCCAATCTCACCTGACACACTCTGGGAAAACACACCATTCAAAGAGAAAAATTAATTAACATCCAGTTATTAATAGCTCGTATGGCGCGATAAAGGCTGGAGCCCAGGCTGCTCCTTTCTCTCACAGGCGAGACTAGGAGGGGGGTGAAACTGTGTAAAGATAGTCCAGGAGGAAGCCAAGGCTTCCCCACCATGAGGTTTATTGTTTCATGTCTGATCCACACACCTCCACACTCACCTGCTTCCCACCAGGCATTCCTGGGGAACCTGACACTAAGCAGTGAAGTTCTTGGACACCCCCAAGTTTTCCTTTTAGCTGCTTGTACATGAAAACCATCTTCCCAGCTTCTGCTTAATTCAGTTCAGTCCAGTCGCTCAGTCGTATCTAACTCTTTGCGACCCCATCGACTGCCACACACCAGTCTTCCCTGTTCATCACCAACTCCCAGACTTGCTCGAATTCATGTCCATCAAGGCGGTGATGCCATCCAGCCATCTCATCCTCTGTCATCCCCTTCTCCTCCTGCCCTCAATCTTTCCCAGCANCTTCTGCATTTATTACTTCTTTGTGGGTCTTTTATAATCTACATGATTTGGGTACCAAGGTAAGGATGAGAGGCTGCTTGCCCCAAACCCTCTTCCTGAGCTCAGTGAATGACTCACTGCAATCATTTGGAGATTGTTTGTGACTCTTTCCTCTCCTTTATCCATCTCTTTGTTGTTCAGTCGCTCCAGTTGCCTCTGACTCTGCTACCCCATGGGCTGCAGCACGCCAGGCCTCCTCATCCTTCCCTATCTCCCAGAGTTTGCTCAGACTCGTGTCCATTGAGTCAGTGATGCCATCCAGCCATTGCATCCTCTGTCATCCCCTTTCTCCTCCTGCCCTCTATCTTTCCCAGCATCAGGTTCTATTCCAAGAAGTCAACTCTTTGCATCAGGTGGCCAAAGTATTGGAGCTTGAGCATCAGTCCTTACAATGAATATTCAGGGCTGATTTCCTTTAGGATGGACTGGTCTGATCTCCTTGCTGTCCATGTTTGAAATCAACCTAATACCCTCTCCACTCAGCCTTCCAGGCAGCGTTCTAGTCTTTCTGCTCATCTCTATTCTATTCTCTCTGTCCTTAGTTAAATCCATGACACTGTGACCCTCTTCTTTCTTGACTTCGCTAGGCTCACCTGACTGTCTTTGCCTCCTCTGCATCCACTCTCCTTTGAATAAACTGCAAACCCTGATGACTGGTGTCTGTGGTTCCAGCCTCATTTCTACCCTTAGAGCTGGCATTGTGTCCCTCTCATGGGCCACCTGGTACCCAGAGCTTCTCCAGGTAGCGGCCACCCTTCCTACTGCTTCTGCTTACCTACCTGCAGCCCATACCATATTTTGTGAAGACAAAAAAGGTTTCATTCAGTGGTATATTCCTGGAGCCAAGCTTGTCCGCAAGTCCAGAATCAAGGCGAAAGACAGTGTACTGACAAGTAAGTGGAAGGTGAGAAAGATGACTGGACAAATATAAACAATATTTTTCTGAAAGTCTACCAATTTGCCAGTGAAGGAGAAGATGTTGAAGTTAGGTTTCCCTCCTTTCCTTTCTCTCTCAATGTGCATAACTTATGTTTTTTAAAAGGATGAGTGGCTCAGACAGTAGAGAATCTGCCTCAATATGGGAGACCTGGGTTTGATCCAGGTCTGAGTTGGGAAGATCTCCTGGAGGAGGGCATGGAAACCCACTCCATATTCTTGCCTGGAGAGTCCCATGGACAGAAGATCCTGGCGGGCTACAGTCTATAGGGTCACAAAGAGTCAGATACGACTGAGCGACTAAGCACCCAGGGAACCTGCAGAACACTGGGGTCTAAAGAAACAGGTGATGGCGCTGATGACGGTGGGGGTGGGCCAGGCCATGACTGCGTATCACACCACGATGCCCCAGGGTGGGAGGGGCACCCTGGACCAAGAGTCAGCTTTGGTACAGCACCAGGATGGCAGGGATGTCCAGAGGCAGGGATGTCCAGAGGCAGGGATGCCTTTTTATGATGGTTTTTTCACAAAGATGCTCAGAGGTGCCTTACATGCCAGCAGGGCTCTGGCAAAGGGGAGCAGCACTTAGTGATTGGTTGAGTGAGGACGTGAAGAAGGAGCGCCTCCTGTGGCGCAGGAGGACGAGGCACCCTGGGAAGTGCCTCCTGTCCCACAGAGACTAGACCACAGCGGGAAACACGGTGCAGTTGTCTGGAAGCCGTGTGCCTCAGTGCTGAGAAGCCGGGGGCGTTTCTCTCCCCATCCACCCATCCATCCATCATCCATCTAACCTCCTATCCCTCCATCCACCCATCCATTCAGCCATCCCTCCATCCACCCATCCATCCATCCATTCAACCTCTTATCCCTCCATTCACCCATCTTCCCGTACCTCCCTCCCTCTCTCCATCTATCCATTCCTCCATCCTTCCATCCATCCTCCTATCCCCCAATCCATCCACCTTCCCATCCATCCTTCCTTCCTTCCATCCCTCCCTCCATCCATCCATCCCACCTTCACCCACCCATTCATCCTCCTATCCCTCCATCCATCCACCTTCCCATCCATCCATCCATCCATCCATCCACCCACCCATCCACTATTTCTGTGAAGAAATAGGAGAGGGATTTTTTTTGAGAGCTGGGTTAGAGGAGGATTAGGGGAAGTTGAAAGCTTTGAAGCAGCCCCTGTGGTGGAACCAAGAGCATTGCCCAGCTCCTTTCCCACGAACGTGGCCTTGGCAGGAAGAACCGGGCTTCCACAATGAAACACGTAATTATCTGTGGATCCAGTCTGCTGAGTTGTTTGTATGTGGCCAGACGGTCCCCAATCCCTCCATGAGTACTTTTATCCACCTCCTTATCTCTGCTTCCCAAGCCCATGAAGGACGAGGCCATGTCGCCAGGCCGGGAGGAGGCAGCCTCTTCCTGTTTACGGCCGCGGGGACCCGTTCTCCTCCCCCAATGCTTCTGATGAGACACTGTGAGTCTCGGGAAAATACTAGGAAGTTGGAAGTTTACAAACAAGCAGGCTGGGTGACATGTGGACTCTCAGTGATGGATGCTGAGAAAGGGAGAATGCTGACGCGGATTCCAGAAAGGCGCCTGGGAGCAGTCAGAGACGCGCTGCCTCGGTCCAGCCAATGTGCCCTGTCTGGGACTTTACAGCCTCCGGCTGTCAACCATCTCTTTGCCTCAGGTTATGAGCCGTCTGTTTTATTTTTTATGATGATGATGATGGTAAGTGTGCGGGCAAACCATCTCCAACAAGCTTCCGAGCCCTCATTAATTTGTGATTGAGTCGATTGCTATCACTAAATATAAAATGCTTTACCTGCACTTAGAAGGCGATTGGCTAGGGGCCCTGAGTGACCACAGGGTATTTGTCTATGCCACTTCCCACTGCTGTCTTTTCTGCTAAGACCTTCGCGCTCACAAGTGTGAAGAGTGAAAAGAGGGACCTTCCCTCCTCCTCCACAGCCCCTGTAAATTGGTGGTTTGGGTTCAGCTCTTGGTTGCTTTTCACGGCCTTTCTTATCCCTCCTTCCACCAAAGAGGCAACTTCTTCACGGTCGTGCTTGCTAAGTCGCCTCATGCCCGACTCTTTGAGACCCCATGGACTGTAGCCCACCAGGCTCCTCTGTCCATGGGATTGTCCAGGCAAGAACACTGGAGTGGGGTTGCCATGCCCTCCTCCAGGGGATCTTCCTGACTCAAGGATTGAACCCGTGTATTTTATGCCTCATGCCCTGGCAGGCAGATTCTCTACCGCTAGGCCACATGGAAAGCCTATGATTTCTTCATGGGTCTCAAGCCATTCCTGTAACAAGAACAATATATTCTTAAGTACCGCATGCATCCGAGATTTGTCTCGATACGGTCCATTTATTTTAATTTGGGTCTGTCATCGGATAAAAAGAAGAGAAGTAATTAAACTTGTGACGAGCACAAAAAAACATTTTAAGTCCTGTGGCAGCCTGGGGTTCACTCCGTTTCTTCCACTTGTCACATCAAAGCCCTCCACTCCCCAAACGCAGCCATGCTTTGATTAATTACTTCACCCAGTGAATTTGCAAATTATGGTTCTATATGATTTATGTCATTTTTAGCTTCGATCCAGTTTTTTGGGGGGAAGGGGGAAATCACTGTATTCACTGAGCCAGTCAGCCTTCACCTTGGAGAAAGCATGTTTCCAACACTGCTTTATGGTTGTGTTTAAAACACAGCATTTTCTGCTTACAAGGGATATATTAAGGCTTTTAATAATATGCTGCAGTGTAACTAAAATATAGAAGAAAGTTGTTATTCTATTTGGAGATCAGATTTGCGAAAGATAGAGTTCCTTTCTACTACCTGTGAGTTCTCTGAGCTTCAGCTCAGAGAACCCTCTTTCTCTCGTATGTCCGTATGTCTCGATTTCCCTCCCTGGCCTGAATAATTCATGTAAGAAATATAGAGCATTGCTTTTAGGCTTTCTCTCAGTTCCTCCTATCCAATTTCCTGTTGAGATGAACAAGGGTACATTTATTTAACATGATTAAAAATTTTTTTTCTCCAAAATTAGAATTGGTGATTAGGACAGTGTGAGTTCATGATTTAAAGTCAGTTTAGTTTTTGTTTTCTTCTATCTTCTTTCATCCTTTTATATTTATTTTTCTTTTGTGTGTGTGTGTGTGATGGTTGAATGGAGTGTCTTTCAGAAAAAGTTCACCACAATCTGTAGTGCGTTTTTTTGAAAAAGAGACAAGAAAAGGCCCCTTCCAGTTTCCCCAGCCCAGATCTTTCATTGAAATTGGAAGAAACATCTCCTGTCTGTCACCTGAATCTTTGCTCTTGAGAACGTGGTTTCAGGTGGGGGCTGGCAGCCTCTGAAAATATTTACTGAGAAAGGACTGTGCTCTTGTCCCACAGAGTCTGGGGTCTTGTTTTTCAGAGAGGCAGGCTTTTGCATGGACTTCCCAGGTGACTCAGTGGTAAAGAGTCTGTGTACCAATGCAAGAGACACAGAGATATGCATTTGATCCCTGAGGCAGAAAGATCCCCTGGAGACGGATATATCCACAATTGTGATATAAAGATTATAAATATTAATATTTTCCCTTGTTATTGAAAAATGAAATTCATGACACAGTTGTTGTCCATGAGGCCAAGAGTATGATATTACCAAAAATATTTAATAAAACAGTCTTTATTATGAAAGTGATGCAGACCACATTATTGCTATATTACAGAAGATAGCAGGAAGAATCATTTATAGTTCTACCTCCCTTAGAAAACTACTCCTAGTTTTTTGCATGCCTTTTTTCCCTGGGCACTTTTTAAGTGTAGATTAACTTTTATGCTATCAGTTCAGTTCAGTTCAGTTCAGTCGCTCAGTCATGTCCGACTCTTTGCAACCCCAAAAATTGCAGCACGCCAGGCCTCCCTGTCCATCACCAACTCCTGGAGTTCACTCAGACTCACATCCATCGAGTCTGTGATGCCATCCGGCCATCTCATCCTCTGTCGTCCCCTTCTCCTCCTGCCCCCAATCCCTCCCAGCATCAGAGTCTTTTCCAATGTGTCAACTCTTTGCATGAGGTGGCCAAAGTACTGGAGTTTCAGCTTTAGCATCATTCCTTCCAAAGAAATCCCAGGGCTGATCTCCTTCAGAATGGACTGGTTGGATCTCCTTGCAGTCTAAGGGACTCTCAAGAGTCTTTTCCAACACCACAGTTCAAAAGCAT
>SJYV01030330.1:2472876-2510563 GCA_006410875.1 Neotragus pygmaeus | reverse complement strand
AATTTTTGTTTGTTTGTTTTACTTTTCTATTTCTTGTTGCCTCTTGAATCTACATTTCTCTGACTCCCGAGATGAAGCTGTTGTGGAAGGGAGAAATAAGCCCATTAGGGTGTGAGGGGTTGATGTACAATTTCTCCAAGTCGACATTTCATCTGAACCACTTCCTTCTGATTTTAGGATACCAGTAAAGTGTGTTTTCTGATATCTCACCTTACAACACCATGGAAAGCAGCCTTGATGCAGACCCTCCTGGGCATGGGTCCCTTTGACCTGCGCTTGTTCGCACATCTCTCTTGTTCTCAGACAGACCAGCTGTCAAGAGGTTGCACACAGCTTTCCAAATACCTATAATGAGGAGATTCCACATACTTCTGTCAAAATAAAAAAGAAATCATAACATCACAGGCACACGAATGGATGCAAAATAACCCAGGGCCATTACTGAAGAGCATTTTACGTCTATGATATCCAGAGAAAGTGATTAATGGTACAGAGATTCAAAATTTGATTATAAGGATTCTGAAATGAGCCACAACAACATTATGAAGGCATATATCTTGGTAGCTTTTGTCCTCTCTCTTATCACCACCTCCTGCACAGGCATTCCTTCAATTCTCCTGTACCCTGGATGTCAGCCTCATTGTTTGAGTTCATAAATTACATCGCACAATAACTTAAATAAGAGGAGTTGAAATAGCCGCAAAAAGCAGAGACTTTTTTTTTTTACACATTTCACTTTGCGGAAAAGTATAAACATCTTCTTTGTCTTTGATCAATTTCCCATCAGTTCTTAAGGAGCAGCAAGTCCTGCGAGCCTGCTTTCAGGAGAGATAGCATCAGCAAACACGGGAGGAGGAGGCAGGGCCATGCTCGGCTGTAAGGATGCCAGGATATTGGGAGATGATCCTGGAGAGTCTGAGTCAACCCCCATTCCTTGGTCCCTGTTTTTATTTCCCAAGACGCTACCCTAGTGATAGAGGCTATTGAATGTATGACTCTCTTAGAAGTACCAAGAGACTTGACCCAGTTTACCAGGTCTGTGTATATTTTCACTCTATCTTGTATCATATCGCCACCAAAGGCTTCTACAGTGGGGAAACATTCTTCTATGAATATATATATATTCATAGTATTCAAAGCTCCAATACTTGCGCCACCTGATGCAAAGAGCTAACTCATTGGAAAAGCCCCTGATGCTAAGAAAGATAGAAGGCAGGAGGAGAAGGGGATAACAGAGAAGGAGATGGTTGGATGGCATCACTGACTCAATGGATGTGAGTTTGAGCAAGCTCCAGGAGATGGTGAAGGACAGGGAAGACAGGCGTGCTGCAGTCCTTGGGGTTGCAAAAAGTCAGACACGACTGAGTGCTTGAACAACAGCGTGTGTGTGTGTGTGTGTGTGTGTGTATTGGCCTTCCCCAGTGACACCAGTGGTAAAAAACCTTCCTGCCAATGCAGGAGATGGAGGAGACTCAGGTTTGATCCCTGGATTGGGAAGATCCCCTGGAGGAGGGCATGGCAACCCACTCCAGTGTTCTTGCCTGGAGAATTCCATGGACAGAGGAGCCTGGCGGGCCGCAGTCTATGGGGCTACAAAGAGCTGGATACGACTGAAGCAACTTAGCACACACACACATACATATATTTCTAAGAATCTTTTTTTTTTTTAACTCTTATCTATTTATTTTTTTCCTCAAACCCTTTTCCCATGGAGGTTGTTACATGGTATTGAGCACAGTTTCTTGTGCTATACAGTAGGTCCTTGTTGGTTACATGTGTGTGTGCTAAATCACTTCAGTTACTTTGAAACGGATCACCCGTGTCGGTTATCCGTTTGAAATACAGCAGTGTGTACATGTCCATCCCCAAATAAAGAAAATAGTGCACACTACTTAAGTTTTATGAGTATCATGCTCTTAGAGATGGAATCTTTAAAATCATATGTGCTCATCTTTGCAAGGGTGCAGAGAGATCAAGCCTTAGATTTAAGCCCCCTTCCGAGTTAAAAGCCTGGCATAGAGAAATGCTTGTTGATGAAGGAAAAGTCATTTGCTATGCTGAACAACAAACTAGGTGTCATCTGGGTCACTGACTTCCACACCATCAGTTAGTAAGCCTAATATTCCGTATAAATGAAAATATTGGACTATATGCACTTTCCTCTATTATATGTTGAGTTGGATTTCTCCCAGTCATAACAGAATAGTATAGGGTTTGATCCCCGGCTTGGGAAGATCCTCTGGAGAAGGGAATGGCAACCCACCCCAAGATTCTTGCCTNAAAATATTGGACTATATGCACTTTCCTCTATTATATGTTGAGTTGGATTTCTCCCAGTCATAACAGAATAGTATAGGGTTTGATCCCCGGCTTGGGAAGATCCTCTGGAGAAGGGAATGGCAACCCACCCCAAGATTCTTGCCTAGAGAATCCCACGCACGGTGGAGCCCTGAGGGCTACAGTCCATGGGAGAGTAGAATTGCCCACGACTAAGGACTAACTACACTACGCTACCCTCCACTGTCCTCTGTGATATGTTGAGTCAGATTTCTCCCAGTCATAGCAGAACCCGCTGTAAGCTGCATTCGTACTTGGAGGTCACTGGGGTGCCACTTAGGGCGAGGAGACGGTGTTGATTCAGCTTCCGCTCATGCAGATTCTGAGAGTCTTTAACCCATTCCCGGGGAGGGGGCTGAGCCTTAGGAAAGCCTAACCCTCTGGATCCCCTTTCTCCCGGTCCACAAGCTGGTGACGGGGGAGGGGTGGGAGAGGAGCAGTTATTTTCCTCCCGAGTCCTGCCGCTGCAGGAAGACGCCTGCTCCAAAGGGTCACGTTCCTCTTGCTTCCTGGCCGTGGCAGTTGCTGTTGCGTAGATCTTTTGTTTTCTCCGGGTATAATCTCTGTGACACATGGCGTTGGGACAATGCAGACGACCCTGTCTTCGATGCGCCGAGTTCTCTGTCAAGATATTGTTGTCCCTCCCTGGGCCCACGTCCCAGTTTAGTAGGAGAGAGGAAAAAAAAAAGAAAAGAAACAATGGAGACAAATTTAGACACTGATGGGAAAAGAAATTCGGCTCACTGTCCAGCGGTCCTCTGAAGTCACACCCACAAGGCCGTTTCCTGTGACCTTCTCAGGGATTCCCGGCCCTGCAGGAGAGCTCCTGAGACCCAAGGCAGACAACAGATGATTAACTTGAGGCTCACCCTGTCCATGCAAGTTCACTTCCCAGGCATCCTTCTCTTATAAAAAAAACAACAAACACCGCCACTAATAACACCCAAAAAAAAAATAGTAAGAAAAAAGCCAAACTTCACGTATTCCAAACAGAAGCAAGATAATGTCTCTGTTAAGATCTAGACTTGATTGTTATCAGCATTTATTTTCCCAGCCTTTCGTGGCCGGCATTAAATCTTGTACCAGATGCATCTTAGGCCTTGGCCCAGTCACTCGCCTGTATCCTCTGATGGTGGGTTAAGGGAGTGCTCGTTAGACTCATCCTTCACTCCTTTTTCCTTTTTTCATTTTCTGATTGTGGCTGTTATTTAGTCACTCTGTCATGTCTGAATCTTTGCAACCCCATGGATTGTAGCCTGCCAAGCTCCTCTGTCCATGGAATTCCCAGCCAAGAATACTGGATCGGGTTGCCATTTCCTTCTCCAGGGGATCTTCCTGACCCAGGGATCGAACCTGAGTCTCCTGTGTCTCCCACATTTCGGGTGGAATCTCTACCACTGAGCCACCTGGGAATCCCTCCTTTTTGGAACAGACAGCTTTATCTCATAGATTTGTCTGCTCTCTGCTCTCTCTAGCTCTAGACAATGTAAATTTAACCAGTGATGTGAAGAGACTTCTATCAGCGTGTGAGATGGATGACTGATTTCAAAGGTACTCAAACGTCATGCTATTTACACTGCGGCACACGCGTCTACAGCAGTGGCCTGGATAATAAGTGCAATAGGCAAGAACAGTGCAATCTCCTTCTGGACAGTCTTGTTAATGAACTGTGAAACCAGACAGATGCAGTCAGAAATACATAACACCGCTTCACACGGGAGTGATGTCTGTTTTGAAATCAAGTATCACGTTATCTGGAGGTCTCAGTTTGTTGGTCACCGAGTATCTTCTGTTTTTAAATGTCTTTAATAATTACAGACTTATTTTAGAGGGAAATACAGCTAGTTGGTGCATATCATCACTGTAAGCAAAATTATCTTAAATATCTAAGTTTTCAGACAGATTTTAAATCTTATAGAGCAGGTTCTATGCTTATACTGGACTAGTTATACGAGCACCCTCATGGACCAAATATACCCTACCCTACTTCGTTTATGGGGATGCAACTCATGGAGCACAAATTTCAGTTCCTGGCGGAGTGGTTTCTCTTGCATTGTTTTCCTCCCTAGGTCTCTACCTCTTACACGTAGAAGCAAGAGGATGCGGTGGGAGGCAGAAAGGAGAAAAGTAACAGCAGTAATCGGTGATCGAAGGAGAAAATCGTTACGAGCAGGGCTAAGAAAGAGAACTCCATTGGTTTCTTGTTTCTCTTTAGTCCTGAAGAAGCATCCAACTAGCCAATTGTAAATTAAATGCAGTGAAGAGGTCTAAAGTCATTTGATGTGGAGAAAATAAGGCAGGCATGGGAAAGTGCAATGCACACGCTTCTGCGTGGATGTGTGTGTATCAGTCGCTCAGTTGTGTCAGACTCTTCGCCATCCCACGGACTGTAGCCCACCAGGCTTCTGTGTCCATGAAACTCTCCAGGCAAGAACACTGGAGTGGGTTGCCATTCCTTTCTGCAGACGATCTTCTGTTCTGTGTGGACATTTTATAATTTTTCCTAAAATGCAAACAGCTTTCTAGTTTCCTCTCCAAACATGAACCCATCCAAATCCTTGATGTCTTTGGTAGCAGAGATAAGCACATTTTCAGGTGAAAGTTATTTGAAATGTTGTACTATGAAAACTAGAAAAATTTAATCTTTGAATCTCTTGCTTTTCTCTCCATCCGTTCTCTGGGCGGCATTTGTTGGTTCTCGTCCAACACGGTCTTGCCAAGAAAGCTCAGAACTCGTTTGTGGGGTGATGCCTGTTCTCCATGGAAGCCCTGCATCCCAGCCCTTCACCCCCTGACTCCCCACCTCACCTCCCGTCTCCATGATCTGCATCTTTTCTCCCTTTCCTTTGCCTTGTTAGTTTTCTCTCTCTGGGTTGTTATCTATCCTTTTACAGGTAACTGTACAGTGTGCTGCCAAATTTTTAGGATCGAATTAGAGATCAAGAGGTCGTGCTACACCCTGTGAGGCAAAGTGATGCCTGGAGCTAAGGTGAGAGGCAAGGTAGAGAAGGCCCCAAATGAGTGAGGAACTGATACTGTGCTTTGTTTATAAACATGACAGCTAAAGATTTTATAAAGAGGTAGCTCTATGTTAAGGTTTCACTGTGTGTTCCTTTGATACGATGCATTTAGTGTGGTGACTATATGGTCAATTCAGCAGCACTTCTTACAAAACGGTGTAAACAGTCTGGGCAAAAGCTTGGTTTGGGCTCCTCCCACGATCACAGGGAAAGACACAGCCACAGCCCTCTCTGTGGCTCTTCTTCACACCCAGAGGCTGGAGAAGAGTCCAGCACAGAGTTTCTCAGCTGTGGGCACTGTTGACAACTCGGGCTGGATAATTAATGGCGAGGGGGCTGTTCTGTGCCTTGTAGCAGCATCCTTAACCTCTATGCCAGTACGCTGGTCCCTCCCCTGCCGGCCACCTGGATGTGACAATCCAAAGTGTCTTCAGGCACAGGTCCAGGTGCCCTAGGCGACAGTGCCGCTCCCGTTGGAGACCCACCCACTGGGTTAAGATCTTGTAGCAGTGACTGCCTTCCTGGTGCTGGCGACCTTTTAAGCTTGCTCTGCCTCAGAGCAGCTGAAGTGCGGCTTTTTCATCCTGGGTTGCTCTCTCTTCCCAAGAACCTTATATGCCGCATTTCTTCAAATCCTTCTACCCAAAAGGCACCCCCAAGATGACCATCTCTATTAATTTGTTTGGCTGTGTCGGGTCTTAGTTGCAAGATGCAGGATTTTTGTTGAGCTCCAGAGCAGAGGCTCCTCTGTGCATGGGATTCTCCAGGCAAGAATACTGGAGTGGGGTTGTCATTTCCTCCTCCAGGGGATCTTCCTGACCCGGGATCGAACCTGCGTCTCCTGCATTGGCTAGTAGATTCTTTTCTGCTGAGCCCCACCGGGGAAGTCCGGCAGTGGGCTTCAGTTAAATAACCAAAGCCTTATTTCCTTTCTAACAAACAGACTCATTGATTTTTCTCCATTATTAATCAGTTAGTGCTATTTTATAAACACACACATACATGAAAAATAAACCACTCTTGTCCTCCCATCCAGAGGTTGCCACACAAAGTTAATTTGTTATGTTTCCTTGGGGGATTTTTCCCATACACAATTTTTTATATTTGTTTTAAAATTGAACTTTTATATGGTGATTTTTAATCTGCCAGAGTCATAAAAAATGAAACGGGGAAACCTCAGAGAACTGCCCTAAAGTGACTTTTGAAAAGACTCACACGTGGAGTCAGCATTTTGCGGAGCAGAAATGAGACTTCCTGAGGTCAGTTGTTCCCTCCAGCCTTTAATCAGCATTTAATCTCATCAAGCCTTGGTTTTTCTCTCAGTCCAACGGAGATCATGATGGAGCAATAGTATGGATCACAGGTAAAGCTGGGAATTAATACAACCTTGGCTTCTGTGAATTCTTTCACATCTTGCCATGTCCAGGGACATCTGACCTCAGTGAAGGCTGATATACTGGTACTCTCTCAGCAGAAATTTCTACTCTCCCGCCCTGCAGGTTTTTTTTTTCCCCCCTAAATTGTGAAGAAATCTTGAAAGGACATTTCCAGTTGTTGTGGACATTCTCAGAAATGCACACAGCTGGTGCATGAGTTGAGGGTTCTACTCTGAGCAGCCAAGTTCCAGGCGGGAAGGGATGGGGTGGGGGTTTATAATTTCTAATCTCCTGGATGACTAAAAGATGCTTGCTCCTTGGAAGAAAAGCGATGGCCAACCTAGACAGTGTATTAAAAAGCAGAGACATTACTTTGCCAACAAAGATCCGTCTAGTCAAAGCTATGGCTTTTCCAGTAGTCATGTACGGATGTGCGAGTTGGACTACAAAGAAAGCTGAGCACCAAAGAATTGATGCTTTTGAACTGTGGTGTTGGAGAAGACTTGAGAAATCAGTCCTGAATATTCATTGGAAGGACTGATGCTGAAGCTGAAATTCGAATACTTTGGCCACTTGATATGAAGAACTGACTCACTGGAAAAGACCCTGATGCTGGGAAAAATTGAGGGCAGGAGGAGAAGGGGACGACAGAGGATGAGATGGCTGGATGGCATCACTGACTGCATGGACATGGGTTTGAACAAGCTCCAGGAGTTGGCGGACAGGGAGGCCTGGCCTGCTGCAGTCCATGGGGTCACAGGGAGTTCAACTCGACTGAGAGACTGAATTGAACTGGATAATAGCAGTGCTGCATCCCTGGCCTGACTGCTGATACTGATGTGAAACTGCAGCTGAGCTCTTTCTGAACCACCCCCGTTGCCTGGCTCCAAGCCTGCCCTTTATCAAATTGTCTGTGTTGGGATCCTTCGTATGAAAAATAAGATTCTTTTGCTAAAAAGATTCAGAAGTGACAGCTGTAAACAATATTATTGTTATAAAGAATTTCAGAAACTTGAAAGCATTTCTTATGGGTTCTGTTTAATAACACTCAGAGATATTGTTTTCTTCTCAGTTCTTAGATGATGTTCCAATATGCTGTCTGCCCGATATAGTTTTTATTGTCTCCACTAGAATTCACCTCCCTCTCTTTCTCTCTTAATTCTGTTTGTGTGTGTGTGTTGAATACATTTCTTTCTTAAATGAGGATGGCTTTAACTACATCTGGTATTTTCCAACGTCGTACGTGTATATGTATCTTCATTTGATTTTCTCCCATTATCCACTTAGGTAATGCCAGCAGACAGTTTGAACAAAAATATGAGACATACATTTCTGGAAAGTTTATACAATATGGGGGAAGTTCGTAATAATAATAGATGAAAAAAGTGTGGTAGCACCCACTCTAATATCATCTCAATTCTGTAAAACTGGAGGGGCACACACATTTGTAAACATTCAGTAAACTTGCTGTTTGAATGGAATGAATTAATCACATCATTGTAGGGTGGGACTTTGACTGTTTCACATTCCATAAGCCAAATAGTATTTTTCCAAATGTTCTAGCTAAAGACATGCAGCATTATTAGGAAAGAATATAGTTTCATAAAGATATTTTTAAATGTCCCCAATGATTAAATCATTCCTACATTTTTCAGAAACTGTATCTACTTTATTCATCAGAATATATTTTTCAAGACACAGGTGCTTTTTATATGCATGTTTAATTTTTAGATTAAAAACAACTTGATGTCAGGGATTAAACCTTCAGTTCTTGTTGAATTGCTCCATTTAAGAGATGATGAAAATATTGTTAACTGATTTTCTCAACTATGTCAAAATTAGGACAAAAAATGTTCAAGTATTAATAAATAGTGTTTTCTTTTCCCTATCAAATTTACAGTACCTCCTGAAATGCATCTTCCACAGTCATATTTTTAAATAACCAAAGGAATGATAAGATTCACTTAGGCCAAGCTTTTAGTGGATCGTTAGTGGTGAAAGTGATGTGATAAACACTTTAAATATGAAAAGCAGTGATGGCTTGATTTTTCCATTAAAATATATATACCTATATATGGATATATGGACAATTCTGGTGTTCCTTAAGTTTGACTCAGAGAATTTTATTTCTGGGCTGTAGTTAGCTAACACATAATTAAATCAATTTTGCTATGTGTCTCTATGATATAATTAGTTAAATGTCAAATATCCCATTATGTTTTTTTCTCCCTGAGGTTCTGTCTTGGTGCCTGAACTTCCTACCAAATTGAGCCAACATCTCTGGGGTTAAATTCATCATCTGTAAGATGCTGTCTATTAGAATGCAAATCTGGTGCAGAAGATGGGAACCTTTAACACAGGTGGTTTAGGTGCTAAGGTGTTTTTGATACTTTGTGACCCCATGGACTGTAGCCCTCCAGGCTCCTCTGTCCACAGGATTCTCCAGGCAAGAATACTGGAGTGGGTTGCCATTTCCTTCTCCAGGGGATCTTCCCAACCCAGGGATCAAACCCGGGTCTCCATTTGGATTCTGCAAAGAATCCATTGCAGATGGATTCTTTACTATCTAAGCTACTGTAGAAGCCCATTAACACATAAGGTCTACAAACACATTACACCCAACACGCATATCAGATCAGTCTACCAACCAGCAAAGGGAGTCTCTCTGTAAGAACAGGGCAGAGAACAGACGTGTTTCTACGATAGGACTGAAGGGACCCAGGGCCTGGAGAGAGCCCTAGAGCCCCAGCTGGATAGAGGACACTAGGAGCCAGGGATTCACACTGGCTCTGGCTGGTTAGCTTTTAAAACGATCAGGCTCAGAGCCTGCAGATGGCTTTCTGGGAGAGAGGCATTGTGGATTCTGTACAGGCATTTAGATGGGCTCCCATATCTGTCTTGGGAACTGAGCAGGATGTGTCAAACTTCCCTGTGTCGAGAGACACTCTCTCCTTTGGAGGGGTACTGGTCCACCGTGGAACATACCGAGAACAAGGGTCTGGGGTCAGCGTCCTCGCCGAGCATGACAAATGCAGGGTCCGCATCAGTCCCCAGAGTCTGGGGGTCCCGGTGCGTCTCTCTGGGCCTGGGAAGAGAGCAAAAATGCCCGTGATCTTCCCCTCTCACGCACACGAGTGAAATCCTTGAAGTGGAGCGGGAGGTGAGCCAGCAGGCTAGCAGGACGCCTGCAGTGCTGCTAACGGTGCTCCCCGGGTAATCAGGGACGATGCCCGAGCAAGCTGGGGTCTCATGTGAACCCCTGAGGAATATGTCACGTGGATGGGAGGGGCCGAGGGTCCTTGTGACCATAGCCGGGTCCGAGGCTGGTGTTTCTCCAGGAGACTGAACCTCCTGAGAGTCTCAAGGCGGTCCCCGGGGATGACAAACCCTTTTTGGGGGAACATGGTAATTGGAGAATGCGAACTTAAATGTCCAGCCAAGGGATGGGGAAAGGCAAAGCTTTCACCCCCAAGGGTGGGCTCCTAGCCAGGAAGTATTAATACCTGTGGCGGCCATGTGACTCGGTCCTCAACCAGCCGGCGCTCCGAAACGGACTCCAGGAGCCCAAGGTTTTGCGCAGGGCTCCTTGCATCATGTGGCTTTCACATCACATCCAGCGTTTCAGCTCCTGCTAAGAGGCTGGACATGCTCTCTGGCAAATGAAGAGGTCCTCTGCCAAGTAACTAGATCTCCCTCTTGCTAAAGGAAGAGCATTGTTCACTAAAATAGTCTGCCTTTTGATGCCAAAGGAAATCAAATTGTAATCAAGGGCTGAGAACGGGCTGAAGTCATCAAGGCTGACTTGCTTCAGATCTGGCAGCCTCACATGTTCCCAGGCTTATTAAACATAATTCACATTTACAAAAGGGACAGGCTTTCATGAATTGGAAATTTGTTTTAATAATGGCTAAGTGAACCATGGATGGGACGGCCGGCATCGCAATCCATGCTTCCACGCACCTCAAGGACATGGAGAGAAACAGAGATATAGAGGCATTTAGATTTATTCTGAAGCAAACTAAGAGGGCGCATCTCTCAGGGCAAGGAAACTGAAAGGGAGAGGAAGCTGCAAAGCCCTATTGTAACCACGCTGAAATATTTCTGACAGGTGAATGCAGTTTTTTAGTTTTTAATCTTGTCTTGGTGGCAGTGGGGTGTGAGAGTTGGGAGAAGGTACACACCTTTATGGATCCGCACACTGCCCTAAGGATCTGCTCTCAAGTAAAACTAAACAGTGAGGGCTTCCCTGGTGGTCCAGTGGTTATGAATCTGCTTGCCAATGCAGGGGACATGAGTTCAATCCCTGGTCCGGGAAGATCCCACATGCTGCAGAGCAGCTAAGCCTGTGCGCTGCAACTGCTGAAAGTGAAAAAGTCACTCAGTCCTGTACGACTCTTTGCGACCCCATGGTCCATGGGATTCTCCAGGCCAGAATATTGGAGTGGGTAGCCTTTCCCTGCTCCAGGGATCTTCCCAACCCAGGGATCGAACCCAGGTCTCCCACATTGCAGCTAATTTTTTATTAGCCGGGCCACAAGAGCTCACACTCTAAAGCCCGTGCTCTGTAAAAAGCGAAGCCGCTGCAATGAGAAGCCTGTGAAGCCTGCGCATTGCAGCAGAGAGTATCCTCCACTCACCACAACAGGAGACAGCCACACACAGCGACGGAGAAGACCCATCACACCCAAACAGTAAAATAATCTCATTAATTAAATAAATTAAGAAGAAAAACCTAGTGATTATGGAATGCATATCCTACAAAACTGTTCATTCAATATGCTATCTCTCTGAGCCCTTCCACCACTGCTTTGAAGTTATACATGCCCATTTAGGAATCCAGAACTGAGGCTCTTAGTAGTTAAGTAATTTACCCAGTCTCACAGGTGGTTAAGTGGCAGAGACAAGACGAAAATTCTGGTCCCAAAGCTAAATCTCCTTCTGCTACGCTCCCTGTGTCATGTGTGATTGGAAAAGTCTAGGAAGGAAAAAACCAGAGTGGCGTGTTTATCTCCACTGCCAGGCTTTCTCTGAAAGCCATCGTGACCAGAAAGGTCACTTTTGCACTTGCAAAATGAAGCGAAGAACGCAGGCAGCTTATTCGTCGCCCCAGGGACTTCCCTCGGGTCTCTCCTACGGAGCACGGGGCAGCGTGCTGGCCTCGGGCGTCTGTGTCACTCTCGTCCCGGTTTTCCTTTGCCTTTCCAGCGCTGGTCACCAGCAACAGCAGTGAGAACAATGCTTTCCACAGAGCGGCGCAGTGTGGGTTAGGGCAACGTGGCCTGGCGGAGGAAGGCCTTGGAATATGCACAGCTGGAGACTTCCCTCTGGCTTTGCATCATGGCCTCCACACCTGGAGGGACCTGGGAAGGTGAAGGACAGAGGAGAGGGATCGCTTCTCACCTCCGATATACAGAGCGGAGAGCATTTCCAGATGTTAAGGAGTAATGCAGTGATAGCTGCCTTTTTTTAAGTATTCATGTTTGTGATCACTTTGTAATACATGTGAATATCAAAGCACCGTGCTGTCCACAGTGACACTAATATGTTAGGTGCCAAAGGAGATCCAGCCAGTCCGTCCTAAAGGAAGTCAGTCCTGAATATTCAGTGGAAAGAGTGATGCTGAAGCTGAAACTCCAATACTTTGGCCACCTGATTCGAAGAACTGACTCGTTGGAAAAGATGCTGGGGAAAGATTGAAGGCAGAAGGAGAAGGGGACAACAGAGGATGAGATGGTAGAATGGCATCACTGATTCAATGGACATGAGTTTGAGTAAACTCCAGGAGTTCGTGATGAACAGGGAGGTTTGGTGTGCTGTAGTCCATGGGGTCACAAAGCGTCAGACATGACTGAGTGACTGAACTGAACTGAATCATACATCTAGTAAAAAGGCACAAAAATTTTAAATATGTGTTTCTTTTGTATGAATAAAGCACTCATTTTTATTAAAATGGAGAATGATGGACAAGAATGTTTTCCCTAATTTTTTCAGGTTGGTATCACTTCAGCGTCTACATTATTTAAGTTATTGTTACGTTCACCAAAGTTTACTTATCTTTCACAAGCAAGGGAAAGGAAAAAAAGAGGCAAAGTTAGGACTTCCCTGGCGGTCCAGTGGTTCAGAATCCACCTTCCAATGCAGAGGATGATGGTTCAATCCCTGTTCGGGGTGCTAAGAGCCCTCCTGCCTCATGGCCAAAAAACCAAAACATAAAACAGAAGCCATCTTGTAACAAATTCCATGAAGACTTTAAAAATGGTCCATGTGAAAAAATATATATTTTTAAAATATGAAAAGTTAACCAATGGAATAATTTGATTATACAGAAGTTGCAGGGTAGTCTGTGAGGTTTGTGCTCATCTGCTTCATTTTTGTTTCTTTTAATTTAGTTTGACTTCATTTAGCAGGGCACCGTGTTTAGGAGCAGAGCTCCTAAGCTAAAACAAAAGAACAGCCAAAAAAGAAAAACCCTGACGTTTTGAGGACTAATGGCCAGGATGCTTTATTCTAAAAGTACAACAGGCTTTCTGTATGGAGGCCATTTTACTGGTTGGCACGAAGTCATGAATGTTCGAAGCGGCTACTATAAAGCCGAGTCCTTTCCCCGAGCATCTGATTGCCAAGCTGTCTTCTGCTCTTCACGCAGCAGCTCTGCAGTATTTCGGTTAACAAAGCCAGGGTACTTTCTTCCACATAAAGGGAATTATGATTCTACTGGAGACTCAAAGGGGAAAATTAAAGTCATCAAAAAACTGATTCGAGGAGGCCTTTTCTTTGAAAATGTGAAGTATGCTTTGATGCGTCTCCATTCTCCGCCAAGGATGCTATGCAGAGGGCAACTTGGCTCTCGATGCCAATGGAATAATTTATATTGTTTAATTCCAACCCCCTGCAGGGGTTAAGAAGAACAGGCGGGGTAGGGCAGAGAACCTCAACAGGAATTCTCTGCAGCTGCTCTCAAAGCGGGTGAAAACACAGTGTCCAAAGCAAGGCAACCGAGGAGGCAGAGGGCAGCCTCGGAGGGGCCGAGGGTGCGGGTCTGGGGCCCGCTGGAGGAGCTCCGGCAGCTCCGTTTCCGTCCGAGGGACACCTCTGAGCCACGCTTCGAGGGGAGGCTGGGCCACAGCAGCTGGCCTTGGATCAACGGGCAGCATCCTGCGGGTGACTGCCCCCGCGCCAGGACTGACAGCCGCTCGGGGAGGTGACATGAGTCATTTTCCCCCACTGACAGCGACGCTCTCTCCTGTCTTCTGCGGAAGGTTCCGGGCCATGATTGCCGTTTATGATAATGAGAACAAAGCAGATCGTGGCCAGGTCGGGAGTTATTTTCCCCCTCCAGCAAAACAATTGTTTTACATCTTTTCATGTGTTGCATCCTCAGGAAAGACACATTGGCATTGATTTCCCCAAAGAAAATCTTTCTTTAAACTTTAATAATAGAAGAATATACCTGAAAAAAAAAATTAAAAAAGCGCTGTTTATAGAAGCTGTCTAAAAGCTTTTAGGTCTGACAAAGGAAAAGAACCAGGAAACCATCATGACAAGCTGATATTTGATGAGACTTTTTTCCCCCCCTTGAGATTATTAAATAATCCGCAGCTCTGTGATGCTGTGAAATGTGCCTAAGTTTAAGCGGGTGGTCATTTCCCACAAGCCAGGTGGTGGCGTGTTACGGGTTTTACTGTATGACACCACAATTGTGTGTTTAAAATAGATTACCGTTATGGTCAGCGTTCACATGAACGTCTTGGGGTAGAGCCTGCATCTTGCCATGAGTCGAATTGGAACAGTCACAAGGGCACTTCCGTGGAATCATGAGGTAATGCAAGAAACAATGCAGGCAAATAAAGAGATTTCCTCCTCCAGGGCCACTTGAGTTTTCCCCATTGTGTGCGTCTTCAGTGGGCATTGAAAGCTGGGAAACGTCTTGACAAAGGCTTTCTCTCACTTCTAGGTTAGAAGTCTCTTTCTCACCATTCTTTGTTTCTCAGAGAAGTTCATTGGCTTTTTCTCTCCATTCAGCTGAGACGCTGACTAAGTCCAGGGACAGTTAGCAGCAAAGACTGCATCAGTTGTACGGGGGAGGTGGTGGTGGGGCTGAGTGAATCGCTGGGGAATCGCTGGGGAGTCCTTGGAAATGTCGGCTTGCCGTATTCAAAGGAGGCACCACTTCAGTGTTGCTTCTGCGGTTGATCAGAAAGATGAAGGTCCTGGGTCAACATGTATCTTTGTATACTGTCATCAGGCCGTTAAGAAACAAGAGCGCGCAATGGATTCTGGCTTCTGGTTTGTAGGTGGGGAAACTTGTCGGTGTCCTTCCTGGGCTCGGAGGACAGATGAGATTTCAGGACCCCCTTCTTCACCGGGCCCCCTGTAGCCTGGTGACCTTGGGGAGGCAGAGATGAGTATCTGGCTTCCCCTGGAGGGCCACCTCTGACCACCTGGCTGGGTGGAAAGAAGCCGGATACCACCACAGGGACTGCCCTTGAACAAATCCAAGGGGAGTCTGAATTCATTCACTGAACCAAGAGGTATTTATTACGTGCAGACATGTGAGAGATGCAGACATGTTTAAGATGTGTTCTCGCACATCAGGGGTTTAAACCCATCACTGCTGGGTTTAGACTCGTGGCAGGCCTCAATGACTTCATCACAGAGCATCTTGGCTCCCATCCCACGGCACTATTCTTTCTCCGAACATTCCCAAACACACTCTGCGCATCATTCCTGCCTCTGGGGCTTGGGGGGAACCCAAAATTTCTTCTGCACCTGCTAGTGGGTATCAGGCTACCAGTTTTCATGGCTATCATGAATGAAAAGCTGTTGGTTTTCAAGACTACTGCAGAGCTGGGGAGTAAAGGATGGAAAAAGCACAAGTTAACATGCCCGAAACTCACTATTCTTACTGAGATTCAACTGTTTTTCATTGAATAAACAGATGTTTGTTTTTGTTGCAAGCCTTTGCATAATTTCCACAGTTCTGAAAAAGTCAACTTTGATCATTTTGCCAACTGTCATTGCTTTTATAGGGGAGATTTTCAGAGATTCTTTTCTAGAAGGGACTCTCCTCTTTTCTGTTCAGTGTGTGCATCAGTTCAATTCAGTCGCTCAGTCGTGTCCGACTCTTTGAGACCCAATGAATCGCAGCACACCAGGCCTCCCTGTCCATCACCAATTCCTGGGGTTCACTCAGACTCACGTCCATAGAGTCGGTGATGCCATCCAGCCATCTCATCCTCTGTCGTCCCCTTCTCCTCCTGCCCCCAATCCCTCCCAGCATCAGTATGTTTTCCAATGAGTCAACTCTTCACATGAGGTGGCCAGAGTATTGGAGTTTCAGCTTCAACATCAGTCCTTCCANGCTAAGTCACTTCAGTCGTGTCCGACTCTGGGTGACCCCATAGACGGCAGCCCACCAGACTCCCCCATCCCTGGGATTCACTAGGCAAGAATACTGGAGTGGGTTGCCATTTCCTCCTCCAATGCATGAAAGTGATAAGTGAAGTCACTCAGTCGCTCAGTCGTGTCCGACTCTTAGCGACCCCATGGACTGCAGCATACCAGGCTCCTCCATCCATGGGATTTTCCAGGCAAGAGTACTGGAGTGGGGTGCCATTGCCTTCTCCACTTCCATTGCTAGCCTAGCCACATACTTCACATAAAGGTATTTACTAAGTATTCTGATAAACATCAAGATTTTAATCATAAAGATTCATGCTTTCAGCCTGACTACCACTTAACTGGAATGACCTTGGGCAGGCTGATATCTATTGATCACACTGGAGCAAAGAAATGGAGATATTGTTTCTACCTTAAGTTATTTAAAGTGAAAGTCAGATGGGAGAACAGTACTGCATTAACCATAAAACACTATAAAAACCAAGTGCAACAGATTCATTTACCATGATGGGCAGGGCTTCATCTGTACTCTGGGCATGGCATGAAAAAACAAAGTAAAACGTTTTATAGATTAGAGAAAACCATCTGGCTCAAGAAGAATGATCTAGTTTACTGAAATCTTTTTTAAAAAGAAGTAACTGGGACAGTTTTCTAATAAATGGAGATTAGTTGTGTTCCTTTAAAACCCCAGAAGAGGGAAAAGAATTTGGAAATGAGGTGGTAATATAGAACTAAGGAGTAGATCGGTTTTCCTAGAATCAAAAAAGCAGTACTTGAGATAGCAGGGAAAAAAATCAGGATCTGTGCTTTTTCATCTTTTTAAGATTCAGTTAAACTGCTGCTGTTGCTGCTGCTGCTAAGTCGCTTCAGTCGTGTCCGACTCTGTGCGACCCCACAGATGACAGTCTACCAGGCTCCGCTGTCCCTGGGATTCTCCAGGCAAGAACACTGGAGTGGGTTGCCATTGCCTTCTCCAATGCATGAAAGTGAAAAGTGAAGTCACTCAGTCATGTCCGACTCTTCGCGACCCCATGGACTGCAGCCTACCAGGCTCCTCCGTCCGTGGGATTTTCCAGGCAAGAGTACTGGAGTGGGGTGCCAAACTGAGCTCTGTTTAAATGCTTTGCTTTATTATTTCCATGATCGTAGGAATTCAGTTACTTTGTCATGCTTTCCATTGAACAACTGAGTTATGAACGTTTCTCTTAGATCATGTGAAGGGTTTGCTGGAATACAGCTGGATGGACCCTACTGCTCATATTTGGTTTAGTGGGTCTGGGATAGGAACCAAGAATTTGCCTTTCCAACAAGTTGCCAAATGATGCTGATGTAGCTGATCTAGGGACTACACTCTGAGAGTTAGTCTGAGATGAGTTCTTTCTAGTGTGAACTACACACTCTACCTAAGTGTCCAACGCTGAAAGAATGAATGAATTTAACTGTTAAATGAGAACTTCCAGCAGTTTACCTGTCACACAAAGATCTAAGTCTGTTTCAGAGTAACACATTGCTAGAGAGAAATGGGGTCACTTTTTAGCCAGAGGAAACATTCAATCATAAATTCCTTACCCAAATCTCTTCCAAGTTGGAGAATGTTTCAAACCCAGCTTTTCCAGTATTTTTACTTTCAAACCCAGCAGCTCCTTCTCCTTTGTGGTTACCTAAATATCTAAGTGACAGCCTTTATGCATTCTGCCTCCTGGTAACTTGCCTGCAGCTGAACATTCACTGGGCTGCTCTGTTGACACAAAGTTCTTACCAGTTTGAAGAAGTTAAAGGTCACTTGCCTCTAGCTATCCTAGAGGCTAAGTTATAACTTATAGCAGCAGACAGACACTGCTGGCTGCTTCTACATTAAGGCAGCAGCTTTTATGTTCCTGAAATTTTATACATCTTAATGTTGTTTTTTTTACTGTGATGATGTAAGTATGAGCTGGAGTTGGACAATTAGGAGTAAAGTTTTGGATTCAAATAAATTTAGAAGGGAAAGATGAGGTAGGTAGAGAGGACATTCTATCTCACTTAAGAAAAAAAAGTAACTTCCATTTTTAGACCAGGAAGCCAATTTGTTCAGATTTTGCTTACCCTAACGTAGCCGGGAGAAATATCAATAACCTCAGATATGCAGATGACACCACCCTTATGGCAGAAAGTGAAGAGGAACTAAAAAGCCTCTTGATGAAAGTGAAAGTGGAGAGTGAAAAAGTTGGCTTAAAGCTCAACATTCAGAAAACGAAGATCATGGCATCCGGTCCCATCACCTCATGGGAAATAGATGGGGAAACAGTGTCAGACTTTATATTTTTGGGCTCCAAAATCACTGCAGATAGTGACTGCAGCCATGAAATTAAAAGACTTACACTAAACCAACTGGGAATTACTCTCTGTTCTCTGCTTGGAGACTTACTCCTTGGAAAAAAAGTTATGACCAACCTAGATAGCATATTCAAAAGCAGAGACATTACTTTGCCGACTAAGGTCCGTCTAGTCAAGGCTATGGTTTTTCCTGTGGTCATGTATGGATGTGAGAGTTGGACTGTGAAGAAGGCTGAGCGCCGAAGAATTGATGCTTTTGAACTGTGGTGTTGGAGAAGACTCTTGAGAGTCCCTTGGACTGCAAGGAGATCCAACCAGTCCATTCTGAAGGAGATCAGCCCTGGGATTTCTTTGGAAGGAATGACGCTAAAGCTGAAACTCCCTTTGGCCACCTCATGTTAAGAGTTGACTCACTGGAAAAGACTCTGATGCTGGGAGGGATTGGGGGCAGGAGGAAAAGGGACGACAGAGGATGAGATGGCTGGATGGCATCATTGACTCAATGGATGTGAGTCTGAGTGAACTCCGGGAGATGGTGATGGACAGGGAGACCTGGTGTGCTGCAATTCATGGGGTCGCAAAGCATGGGACATGACTGAGTGACTGAACTGACTGACTGACTGAAGGTAGCAAGCTTCCTTCCAAGGTAGGAAAAAGATTTGGGAAGGGGAGTAACCATGGCAACCTGCCCAGCTATATGGGCAAGGACAGTATGGGGCCCTAGGTACTTAGATGGCTTTATTTCTAGTCTAGTTCCTCAGTTTAGTACAGGGGTCCCTCCCTTCCCCCTTCCTTCTGCTCCAGTGCTGACTTCTTGGGGAAGGACTGGTCCCCCTCTGTAGGGAGTCTGGGGGTTGGGGGAAAGACTGAAATGAGACCAGAGATCAGCTTGACCAAACCAAACTGCAAGCTCCAGGCAGAGAACAGAGAGTAACTCCCAGTTGGTTTAGTGTAAGCACAGTAATTTCCCTGGCTTTGTTCATATGAAGAGCTTAAGGGATTAACATTTTTCAGGTAGATGGGTGGTGTCCAACTTTGACTAAGATATTCCCCATTCTGCCTATAATTTTCACTAAAGATATGTAATTCAGCAGTTCAGGAGGCAAAAGGAAAACAAAACAACGGAATAAAGGAGTCTAAGCATATTAGATTAACCGTCTTCCCAGCAAAACTGTGGGTAGGTATTATTCTCTTCGGATAAGAAAGCTTAAGTACAGAGAAGTGATGCAATTTGCTCAAGGTTACACAGGAAGCAGTGCAGTCCCTGGGATTTGAACTGAGGCCATAGGACTGCAGAACCCACTTGCTCACCACCACTCCCTGACTTAGGTAGGTGGGAGGCAGAAACGGCCTGTGGGCCAGCGCTTTGTGTTCACGCTCAGCATATTTGTTCCCCTCACAGGAAATCAGTGTGTTCTTTGTAGAAGAAGGGGACTCCAAGGCCTGCTTTCCTTTTGAGTCACAGGATTAATCTGGTCAGGATACATAACCATGAGTTAGGTTTCCCTTAAATACAGAGATCTGGGGTTACAGCTATTTCAGCTAAATGTGATTTTGGCCAACCTCTGTGCAATTCAGTGGCATAGCTTCAACTTTAGAATTACACAGCAGCACCAGAGAATTTTTAGATATCACATCCTGTTCCTCAGGTGTTTCATACTGCCAGTCCTCAGTCTGGTTCTGCTTGGAGGGTGTGTGCATGCTCAGTCATGTCCAACTCTTGTGACCCCATGGACTGTAGCCTGCCAGGCTCCTCTTGTCCATGGAGTTCTCCAGGCAAGAATACTGGAGTGGGCTGCCATTTCCTACTGCAAGGATCTTCCCAACCCAGGGATCGAAACTGTGTCTCCTGCACTGGCATGTAGATTCTTTACCACTGAGCCACCAGGGAAACCCCTGGAGGGTAGAGAGCCCTAGAAAATGAAAGAAAGTCAAGTCGCTCAGTCGTGTCTGACTCTTTGCAACTCCGTGGACTGTAGCCTACCAGGCTCCTCCATCCATGGAATTCTCCAGGCAAGAATACTGGAGGGAGTTGCCATTTCCTTCTCCAGGGGGTCTTCTGGACCCAGGGATCAAACCCGGGTCTCCTGCATTTCAGGCAGACGTTTTACCTCTGAGCCACCTCCCTGGGTCCTAGAGAGCCCTAGGCATTTGGTCAAATACCAAAACTTCCTCAACCAGAACACTTTCAAGTCTTTTCTCCTTAGGGCAACTTAGCGCCCTGGAGCTCTGTCTTTGGTGGCCTTTTAAAGTATTTAAGTATCTTAGATTTGTCTCTAAGAAAAACACTGATTAAATCCTCAAGTTAGGAAAGACTCGGAGAAGGCAATGGCACCCCACTCCAGCACTCTTGCCTGGAAAATCCCATGGACGGAGGAGCCTGGNTCCTCTGTCGTCCCCTTTTCCTCCTGCCCTCAATCTTTCCCAGCATCAGGGTCTTTTCAAATGAGTCAGCTCTTCCCATCAGGTGGCCAAAGTATTGGAGTTTCAGCTTCAGCATCAGTCCTTCCAATGAATGTTCAGGACTGATTTCCTTTAGGAAAGACTGGTTGGATCTCCTTGGAGTCCAAGGGACTCTCAAGAGTCTTCTCCAACACCACAGTTCAAAAGCATCAATTCTTCGGGGCTCAACTTTCTTTATAGTCCAACTCTCACATCCATACATGACTACTGGAAAAACCATAGCTTTGACTAGATGGACCTTTCTTGTCAAAATAATGTCCCTGCTTTTTAATATGCTATCTAAGTTGATCATAACTTTCCTTCCAAGGAGTAAGTGCCTTTTAATTTCACGGCTGCAGTCACCGTCTGCAGTGACTTTGGAGCCCCAAAAATAAAGTTTCTCACTGCTTCTATTGTTTCCCCGTCTATTTGCCATTATAAAATTAGCCATTGAAAATTAGACTTCCCTGATCAAGTTGTTCCAAACGTACTTAAAATTGTCTAATAACTGAATGAAGTATCAGTATTTAAATTAATAAAATTAATTGATTAATTTAAATTAATAAAAATTGAAATTTGAAATTCAGTTCCTCAGTCTCACTTCTGGTACTTAATACCCACACACTTGAGCATCAGTCCCCTTTGCAAACTGGCAAGGTATTTGGTTGATAGCAGGCACTGGATAAGTGTTTCTTGAATTAGATTAAATGAAACAGCTGAGATTAGTGAGATTAAACAACTGCTCAGCATCCCCCAGATAATAAAAGGTGATGCTGCTGCTGCTAAGTCGCTTCAGTCGTGTCCGACTCTGTGAGACCCCATAGACGGCAGCCCACCAGGCTCCCCCGTCCCTGTCTCCAGGCAAGAACACTGGAGTGGGTTGCCATTTCCTTCTCCAATGCATGAAAATGAAAAGGGAAAGTTAAGTCACTCAGTGGTGTCCGACTCTTCGTGACCGCATGGACTGCAGCCCACCAGGCTCCTCCATCCATGGGATTTTCCAGGCAAGAGTACTGGAATGGTTCGCCAATGCCTTCTCCAAAAGGTCATGATACTCTAGAACCCAGGCCTGTTGCTATCTAGAAAAATCCTGGAATAGTATTCAGTGTTTGCGTTTCAGAAAATGATTCAAAGAATTTGGACAGAAAGGGATTTTCTGAAATCGTTTCTAAATGTACTTAGTTCTCAAGTTTGGAGAGGGGTCTCCAAGAGGAAGAGATCAGAGAGTGCAAGCATTTACCCTCTTAAAAGCTGGGAAACACGGTTATAATAGACTCAAGGAGCCATGTGCCTGCTTAGACTTGGCTTATGAAGCATTTCTATGGCTCAGGGAAGAGTCTAATTTGAAAGCTCCATCTTCCTCTTCAGCGATGAGCGTCTGGACAAGTGTGCAGAGGTGTGTGAAAGGGGTTTGGCTTCAAGGAAGGAACAGACGCAAACGGCCTCAGCGGTGGGTGGGGTGTTGGCTCATGCAACTACTTTCAAGAGGGATGGCTGGAGTTCACTTTGCTGGCTTCCTGGGAAAGCAAGCAGGACCCAAACTCTTAGCCAGTCCTTAGCTATGGAACTTTCAACACTGGAGAAAACCACTGCCAGTCTGTACCGCTGTAACATGAATACATATACCGGGTAGTGTATAAACAACGGTTTTTCATGTTTCTGGAGGTTGACAGGTCCAAGATCAGGGCCCCCGCCGATGAGGTCTTTTCCCGAGATAGCTGTCTTTTTGCTGTGTCCCCACAATGTAGAAGACTCTAGGGGCTCACTGAGGTGTGTAACAAGGCGCTAGTCTCATTCGTGACCCAGCCACCTCCTAAAGGCTCCCTCTCCTAACACCATCCCTTGGGGATTAGAATTTCTACATATGAACTCAAGTTCATATGAACCCCACGTAGCTGTCTCGNAGGGGCTCACTGGGGTGTGTAACAAGGCGCTAGTCTCATTCGTGACCCAGCCACCTCCTAAAGGCTCCCTCTCCTAACACCATCCCTTGGGGATTAGAATTTCTACATATGAACTCAAGTTCATATGAACCCCACGTAGCTGTCTCGATTGATCCTATTGAGGGACTCATCTGTTGTTAAGTTACATTCTCTCTAAACTTGACCTTCTTCACTTCAACGTTACACTTAAGTTCAGATTTCTAAGGCCATTTTGACAGGGCAGACGGTAAAGAGTTTTAATTAAGAGAGTCACAGAGGCTAAACTATGGTAGTGTTGTTTTCAGTGTTACGAGGGCTTTGTCTACAGCTGACTGTTTTATCTGGGAGAAGAATAGCATACCCCCAAAACGTCTAAATGACCTTGACTTTTGATGTGTTAAAGTCTACCGTATGCTTGCTTGTGCATGCTCGGTTGTGTCCGACTCTTTTGTGACCCCATGGACATAGCCCCTACATAGTCCATCAGGTTCCTCTGCCCACAGGATTCTTCAGACAAGAACACGCAGTGAGTTGCCGCCTCCTTCTCCAGGGGCTCTTCCCTAACCCAGGGATCAAACCCGCCTCTCCTGCATCTCTTGCAGTGGCAGGTGGGTTCTTAGCTATGCACCAACTGGGACTCTCAAAGTGTACCGTAGTGATCGCTAAATGACTGTCCACGAGAACAGGAGATACATTTTGGAGGGGGTGGGGAATATAAGGTATTTTTGGACACTGGCATGAGTAACTTTTGCTAGTTCAGTTCAGTCCAGTCACTCAGTTGTGACCAACTGAACTGCATGTTGGCCTCATGAACCACAGCACGCCAGGCCTCCTTGTCCATCACCAACTCCTGGAGCTGGCTCAAACTCATGCCCATTGAGTCGGTGACGCCATCCAACCATCCCACCCTCTGTCATCCCCTTCTCCTCCTACCCTCCAATCTTTCCCAACATCAGGGTCTTTTCCAATGAGTCAGTTCTTCGCATGAGGTGGCCAAAGTATTGGAGGTTCAGCTTCAACATCAGTCCTTCCAATGAACAACCAGGACTGATTTCCTTTAGGATGGACTGGTTGGATCTCCTTGCAGTCCAAGGGACTCTCAAGAGTCTTCTCCAACACCACAGTTCAAAAGCATCAATTCTTCGGGGCTCAGCTTTCTTTATAGTCCAACTCTCACATCCATACATGACCACAGNGCAGCTGCGGGCCAGCGTGATGAAGGCCAGCTGAGCGGCGCTGGCATAAACAACGTGGTCCACTGGAGGAGCCAGATTTAACACAGCCTCGGGTGGGAAGCTCGCGCGCGGGAGTCAGCACCCACCTTCCACATCCTGGGCGGGTGACCAGGCCGTGGGTGATCCTGGCGGTGGACAGACCCAGGAGGAGGCACCCACCAGACTCCGATGCTGCAGATGTCTTTGTCCCACAAGCACAGCTTGTTTTATTTGTATAGAAAGAAGCGCAAAGGGCAATGGAGCTTTTTACTGTACAGATTTCTGTTATTCAGTGATTTGTAAAATGTCATAGGTAAGATCACCTTCTTCCTAAAGACAATGAGATTCAAATGTGAATCAAATCAGCCCAGACTGATGGAGGCTCACGGTGTCCTGGCTTCCTGTGAGTGATGCAGAGATACCCAGACAGAGCATCTATCTGCAAGGGGCTTTCAGTCTAGGGGCAGAGGTAAGATCTACAAACATGAAAGATCATAGTAAAAAGAACACTTAATAGTGGGTAGGGAGGAATAAACAAACCACACAGGATTTAGAAAGCAGGTCTCGAGTAAGCCAGGGCTGATTATGAAAGAGCAGTCACCCAGTCTTTGATCAATGGCCAAATTAATTGTTGTTCAGTTGCTAACTCATGTCTGACTCTTTGAGACCCCATAGACTGCAGCACGCCAGGCTCCCCTGTCCTGAAGTTTCCTCAGATTCACATCTATTGAGTTAGTGATGCTATCTAACCATCTCATCCTCTGTTGTTCCCTTCTCCTTTTGCCTTCAATCTTTTCCAGCATTAGGGTCTTTTCCAATGAGTCAGCTCTTTGCATCAGGTGCCCAAAGTATTGGAGTTTCAACTTCAGCATCAGTCCATCCAATGAACATTCAGGGTTGATTTCCTTCAGGATGGACTGGTTGGATCTTTTTGCAGTTCAAGGGACTCACAAGAGTCTTCTCCAACACTAAAATTCAAAAGCATCAATTTTTTGACACTCAGTGTTATTTATGGTCCAACTCTCACATCCATCCATGAGTACTGGAGAAACTTTGACTATATGGGCCTTTGTTGGCAAGTGATGTCTCTACTTTTTAATACACTGCCTAGGTTTGTCACAGCTTTCCTTTCAAGGAGCAAAACTGCCTTTTAATTTCAGGGCTGCCATCACTGTCCATGGTGATTTTTGAGCCCAAGAAAATAAAGTCTGTCACTGCTTCCACTTCCACTTAACTTGGTATGAAAAGGCCAAATTAATGGCTGTGGCAAAAATTGTTATTACCACTGAGAGGCAGAAATAGCTCACTTACACCTATAATGCTCAAGAAGACCAGAAGTCAGAGATTTGGGAGCTCAAAATACCTCAAGATATCAGAACTTCCAGAAGTTTATGGGTGAAAACATATGATGTGTTCATAGCAATCCAGACTCAAAGGAAAGGATTTGTAAAAATCAGTAACCAGGGAGGGAAGAGAGGCCCCTCCTTTCCAGGCCAGGGTCCTTTTCATTCTACCTTTTCATTTAAAAGTACATGAAGTTCTCTCCCTTTTTTTCTTGATGAGTTTGCCTAAAAGTTTATCAATCTTGTTTATATTTCCAAGGAGAAGGGCCTTATCAAATCAAGGAAGGGTGAAACTGTAACAGTAATGATTAATTTTGGAGGCTTGGGACTTGGATACCAAATCTTATATTGAAACTTACATACTACACGTCATCAGCAAGTTGATAACAGATTTCCCACACTGATTATATCCAGTATTAAATAACTGGAATAATTAATTAGCCCCAACCCTCGGATCTAATTCCCCATGGTTAGTATATATTTGTTGTTGTTGTTGTTGCTGTTCAGTCGCTGAGTCCTGTCTGACTGTCTGCGACCCCATGGACCGTTGCCCACCAGTCTCCTCTGTCCACGGGATCTCTCAGTCAGGAATACTGGAGTGGGTTGCCATTGCCTTCCCACTCCAAGGATTGAACCTGTGACTCCTGCACTGGCAGGCAGGTTCTTTACCACTGAGCACCTGGGAAGCCCCAGTTTGTGTATTACCAGCTGGTTACCACTCACAGATTCAGGGACTCCATCACTTCTCTGCTTTACAGTCTTTCCTGGACGCCTCCTGGCCTAGCAGGGTGAACAGCCAGCCAGTCTGCCTGCCCGGCACACCAGCAGTTTCCCCCAGAGGATGGGAGCACAGGGACCCTCTCACTCTCATCTGGTGGCACTCTCCTCCCCGAGGTCCCCCTCCTTTGACATGCTGACTTATCTTATCTGTGACAAAGACAAGAAAGTGCTCTGGGGAAGATACCGGCCAACTTGCACTCCACTCTTTCACATCACAGCCTCCTCCAGAAAGATTCTTTTTGAAAAGGTGCTTCTTATCTTGTTTTACTTTGAAACCCCTTCAAAGGGGAGTTCTGACCCAGGCAGCCGCAATGGAGATGTCAGATAAGTTCTGCTGGGTGGAAAGGAGTTCGGAGTACTGTGAGGAGTGGGTGGAGGCGGTGCTGCCTCGACGGTTGCCATGGGAACGACTCGGCTGGCGCTGTCTGTCTAGTCTTTAAAAATCAACAGCCAGATCGATTTCACCATTTTGAGACTCTTCTGGATTTTTGAGACTCTTCTGGATTCTTGAGGGGGATTTCCTGGTCAGAAGCTTTTGACAACTTCCCCCTGCCCTTCTTCTTCAAATAGGGCTAAGATTCATGTGTTTCAGAATTAAAATTTATTTTAAATAAAGAGGGAGAAGTCAAGTAAGCTGACATTAGGAACTGACTTTGAAGATGCTCGTAAGTCCCAGATTGTGCTCTTAGTGGCTGTTCAGCCCTATCACTGGTGATTTGCTCCTCTAAAGATAGGACTGAAAGTGAAAGTCACTCAGTCATGTCCGACTGTTTGGGACCCCATCGACTATACAGTCCATGGAATTCTCCAGGCCAGAATACTGGAGTGGGTAGCCGCTCCCTTCTCCAGCAGATCTTCTGGAACTAGGAATTGAACTGAGGTCTCCTGCATTGCAGGCAGATTCTTTACCAGCTGAGCCACTAGGGAAACCCAAGAATACTAGGGTGGGTAGTCTATCCCTTCTCCAGCAGCCCTTCCTGAACCAGGAATTGAACCAAGGTTTCCTTCATTGCAGGCAGATTCTTTACCAGCTGAACTACCAGGGAAGCCCTTTGGCCATCTGATACGAAGAGGTGACTCATTGGAAAAGACCCCGATGCTGGGAAAGATTGAGGGCAGGAGGAGAAGGGGACGACAGAGGATGAGATGGCTGGATGGCATCACCGACTCAATGGACATGGGTTTGAGCAAGCTCTGGGAGTTGCCGATGGACAGGGAGACCTGGTGTGCTGCAGTCCATGGGGTCACAAAGAGTCAGACAAGACTCAGTGACTAAACTGAACTGAACTGAAGAGACAAACATAGGCTTAAGAGACAAAAAATATTTAAACTCTTTAAAAATTGTTTTAAAATTCTGTTTATTTGGCTCTGCCAGGTCGTCACTGCTGCGCGGGCATTTTGCTCGCTGCGGCGAGTGGGGGCTACTCTCGAGTGGAGGGGCCGGGTTTCTCTTGCTGCAGAGCATGGGCACTGGGGCACGCAGGCTTTAGCAGCTGTGCCAGGTGGGCTCTGAAGTTGCAGCTCTGGACTCTAGAGCACAGGTCAACAGCTGTGGTGCACAGGCTGTGTTGCCCACAGCACATGCGATCTTCCCAGACCAGGGATATGAACCTGTGTCCCCTCCTTTTGCGGGCAGAGTTTTCACCACTGAGCCACCAGGGAAGTCCCTCGAAATCCTGATTTATCTAAAAGGCTGTACCTGCGCTGTCCGTGCAGAGAAATCTGTAAATCAAGGCATGTTATCATTTCGTGCCAGGGTAAGTAAATAGGATGGGGCCCTGGGAATGATGCTTTCATGTGTCTTCCTAAAGATTAAAGACTATGTTATGGGAAATAAACTTTAGAGTGAATAGACTATAACGGGGCTTCCCTGACAGCTCAGCTGGTAAAGAAATTGCCTGCAATGCAGGAGACAGCAGTTTGATTCCTGGGTCCGGAAGATCTGCTGGAGAAGAGATAGGCTACCCACTCCAGTTTTCTTGGTCTTCCCTGGTGGCTCAGACAGTAGAGAATCTACCTGTAAAGCGGAAGACCTGGGTTTGATCCCTGGGTTGGGAAGTTCCCCTGGAGGAGGGCATGGCAACCCACTCCAGTATTCTTTCCTGGAGAATCCCCGTCAACACAAGAGCCTGGCAGGCTACAGTCCATGGTGTCCCAAAGAGTTGGACACAACTGGGCAATTAAGCACACATGTGGCATGACTAAAGGACAGTGAGAAAAAGTAGTTTCATCAGGCACTTGTAATATTTTTAGATTATGTAGTGTTTTCCGGTTGTATTACAAATTGTCACTGCTCTGCTACGTGTTTGAATTGCAGTGTGTCTAGGAAATAGTGATAGAATGCTACCTTGAGGTCACATCTACTGGTCGTTTTGCTTTTACAAACAATAATTACAGTGGGTACTTTTCCCCCACAACACTCACCACAGAAAAGTTTTCTGCAAAAGAAGTATTTCTAGAAAATGGCTAGCTTATGTCATTCCTATTAGCGGTTAAGGTTAAGATCGAAATGCAAGGGTGACTAATTCCTGGTACTCAGGAACTGTAGGTAGACACCCTTGAGCAAGAGAGAAATAGTTGTCTGAGGATCACATTTTGGCTCACTGTTTTGTGGTGCGGGACCCGTGCAACTTGTTAGTGTGTTGAGTCCAGTCTTTCTTCGGACTTTAAGCATCGGCCCTGAGACGTGCAGCAATTTCCGGTTGGGAAGAGCCGGCTTCACAGAGTATGGAGATGATGCTCGGTGCTGTTTACAACGCGGTCCGTGGGGATCTCGGAGGAAGATTGCCCTGTAGTGCAGCAGCTCCAAGTAGCTCCGCCTTCTCTGGTGATATAGCTAGGAGGCCACCCAGGACACAGCTAGGATCGATGACACTCCCTTTTCATGGAAAAAAAAATGTTGAGAACCCCATGCTCTTCTGGATATGAAGATGATACAGCTACAGCGTCCAGTTCTCACTGTGGTTTTAAATTGCTTTTGCGTGGACTTAGAAATTTTGGCAACCTGTCCATGCTGCTGCTGCTGCTAAGAGCACTGGATTGGGGTGCTGTTGCCTTCTCCGAACCTGTCCATAAATGAGTCTAAATGAAAGAGTGTCAATAAGGAAATCAGTCTGCAGAGAACATCCCCTGCAGTCTTACCCCTGGAAGGCCCTTGCCTTCCGTAGAATTTGGAAGCACTGCTTTCGCTGCTTTTGCAATGTTAAAGGGATGCAAGACAAGNCCTTCTCCGAACCTGTCCATAAATGAGTCTAAATGAAAGAGTGTCAATAAGGAAATCAGTCTGCAGAGAACATCCCCTGCAGTCTTACCCCTGGAAGGCCCTTGCCTTCCGTAGAATTTGGAAGCACTGCTTTCGCTGCTTTTGCAATGTTAAAGGGATGCAAGACAAGCAAGCTGGGGAAATTTTGGAGTTCTGGGTCAGGTGGTACAGGCCAGCTTAAACTCCATCACAGTAAAAGGTGGATTGAACAAGAATTAATTCAGAAAGGAATTAGAAAGCTTGACATGTTTGTACAAGGTGTTTCAAATTGATTGGTTAATCCTCAACATCTGGAGTGAAGAATCACAGGAGGAGCCCATGGAGATTGCAGCTAAACTGGGATTAAAACTCAGCCAGAGTAATTAGTCTATTAAGCCCAGAAAAGTGGTGAGGGAATTCCTGATACTGTACTTGGTTGCTAGATTGCAAGCGATGCCTCATTTTCAGGGGAAAATGAATTTTGAGTGTATTAGACACTATTAAGGTGCATCTCTGAGCCTCTGCATTCTGAGCAAGATAAGCAGAATGGCTTCTGAGACACTGTTTGCTGATATAATTCAAATGAGAACATTCTCCACTTTATTTACCCAACTTCTGTCATCTTTTAAAGATGGACTCAAATTCTGTTTTCTCAGAGAAGCCTTTTGAGCTTGTAAAAATAGCTGTGGTTTGCTGCTAAACACTTTATTTCTCACCTTCACAACAACACTGAATGTTTTAAAGATAAAAAGAGCTGGGGTTTAGAGCATTTTTAACTAATGAAAGTCAGAATCCTAATTCAAATTTACAGATTATCTGAGTTAACATACATCTTTGGAAAAACTAAAGTCCCGTGGTCCCTGTTCATATTGTGTAATTAACCGACCATTTTATTTCATTGTTATTATTTAATCATTTTAATATTACTCTTGTAACTGCAACATTGCAATTATTTGAAAGCAGAAACTATAACTCTATTTCTAATGAAAATTTCCTAGTTGTTGATACAGGTTGCAAATAGTAGATGTTTACTTAATTATTTTATTTTTAAAACAGCAGTTTTATTGAGAATACCATTTGCTAACCACAAGATACACTCTTTCAAATTACACAGATTCAGTGGTTTGGGGTGCATTCAAGTGTTGGGCAACTATCAGCCCCATTTTCATTTTTTAAAAATTTTAATTGGAGGCTAATTACTTTACAATATTGTGGTGGATTTTGGCATACAGTCACATGAATCAGCCATGGGTGTACATGTATTCCCCATCCTGACCCTCCCTCCCACCTCCCTCTCCATCCCATCTCTTAGGGTCATCCCAGTGCACCAGCCCTGAGCATCCTGCCTCAGGTATCCCATTTTCATTTTAGAATATTTGCATCATGTCCCAAGAGGAACTCTGTACACATTAGTAATCANTGGGTGTACATGTATTCCCCATCCTGACCCTCCCTCCCACCTCCCTCTCCATCCCATCTCTTAGGGTCATCCCAGTGCACCAGCCCTGAGCATCCTGCCTCAGGTATCCCATTTTCATTTTAGAATATTTGCATCATGTCCCAAGAGGAACTCTGTACACATTAGTAATCACTGCTGTTGCTGCTAAGTCACTTCAGTCGTGTCCAACTCTGTGCAACCCCATAGACGGCAGCCCACCAGGCTCCCCCGTCCCTGGGATTCTCCAGGCAAGAATACTGGAGTGGGTTGCCACTTCCTTCTCCAATTCATGGAAGTGAAAAGTGAAAGTGAAGTTGCTCAGTTGTATCCAACCCTTAGCGACCCCATGGACTGCAGCCCACCAGCCTCCTCTGTCCATGGGATTTATCAGGCAAGAGCACTGGAGTGGGGTGCCATTGCCTTCTCCATTAGTAATCACTAACTATCCACACTCCCCCAGACCATGGAAAACACTAACCTCATTTCTGTGGGTTTGCCTATTACAGACATTTCTGAGAAACGGAATCAAACCTTATGAAGTCTTTTGTGTTTGGTTGCTTTCTCTCAGTGTTTTGAAGGTATATCCATGTTGCAGCAAGTATAAGGACTTCACTCCTCTGAATGGTGAATAGTATCCCGTTGAATGGGTAGACCACAGTTTGTTTTGTTCAGCTGATGGACATTTGGGTTAGTCTCACTTTTTGGCTCTTATGTATATCCATTCATGTAAAAGGCAGATATTTAAATGTGGATGATAAGGTTTCGCTTCTTCAAAAAATGTAGGGCAAGGACTCTGGCGCCGGGCCGTGCTGCCCTTGCGGGGCTGTGGCCCATGGCTTGGCGGTGAAGCGGAGACACTGTCTTTGGGCTTGGTTCTGTTCGGAAGGATCCCAGTGTTTATGGAATCTTCACTCAGGCTTGTGAGTAATCCCTCAAGGGCTGCATAACCGGGTGTGGAGCCTGGTATGGAAGAATCTTTTAAAAGATGTGCACTGAAGTAGTAGATGATTGGACGCCAAGATGATCCTCGCACAGAAGGATGACACTCCTTCCCGAAAGAGAAAACTCTTTTCTCTGTAATCAGTCACCTGGCACCGTGAGTGTGACTTCACTTTCTTGTAGAGAAGTTTCTGGATAAATAAGCTTGAATAGGAGCTCATGTGTGGCATCACTCTTCCAAGGTTTCTGTTTTGTTGGTGAATGTGTGGATGGTCATCTTCCTCATCTTCTAACAGCGTGTACAGCATTTACCTCCAAGCGGACTTCCTTTCCCTTTACAGATGCTATTTCGGTGGCTACTGTCTCTGCATAAATGGCAACATCTGCTTAGTAAGAAAACATCAGTGAAGTGCTTTATCTCAAAAACTATAGATGATCTTAAAGAATGTAGTAAACGACAAGACCAAAGTCTGCCCTACGTGGACTCTTCCAGGGTCTAAAGGTCGTCGTAAACCGTTCAGCATCAGCATGTTGACATGGGACGGGGGCCAAGCAGATGAGGTTTGGTGCTCTCGGATGCTTGTTGCATGAGGCAGAGAGGAAGGGACAGGTGTGCCACACAGAGAGCTCATGTGTGAAGATAAAAGTCTGCTTAAAGGATGCCACAGCTCTATCATCCGTCACATATCTGCAGGACACACGCTCAAAGGGACAGAGGAGATGGCTTACCTCTTAGATGCCTAAAAATCATACAGTCATAGAATGTTAGTGCTAGAAAAGATTTGGCAATCCTTTAGATCCACTCGCTTTGATCTGAGGTTGTCCCTTCTTGCCTCCTGCATAAGAATCCCAGAAGATCTTACAATCTGGATGTGATTTGGTTACAGGGTGAGCTAAATAGCATTGACTCAGAGTAATGGATTTATCCCCTCACCCATCCATTCAGCCCAACAAACAGGTATAGAATGGACACTATATGTTAGTATCTGGACCACTGGTTTCCAAGGCAAGAGGATGAGTAAGTCAAGGACTTTGCTTGTGGGAAACTGGAGGTCTAGCATTGGCATCCATGTGTAAACATTTAATTCTGAAACCACATAATACTTGATTAAAGAGAGTGCTTCTAAAATACTATGGAAACACAGAGCAGAGACTCATTTCTTCTGTCTGAAATACTTTTGTTGTTGTTTACTCCCTAAGTCGTGTCTGACTCTTTTGACACCACGGACTGTAGCCCACCAGGCTCCTCTGTCCAAGGGATTTCCCAGGCAAGAACACTGGAGTGGGTTGCCACTTCCTTCTCCAGGGGTCTTTCTGACCCAAGGATCAAACCCATGTCTCCTGCATTGGCAGGCAGATTCCTTACCCCTGAACAACAAGGGAAGCCTTGACATACTTGGGAAACATCTTTTGAAATTAAGGCTTAAAGGTGGATGGACATTCAACAGTTAGAGACAGAAGGAAAGGTACTCCAGAAAAGAGGAAGAGAGAAAAAATTGCATGGTGAGTTCACAGAGCAATGAATCGCTTGATACAGTTTGGAGGTAGGTAGGGAGATAGAAATCATATTTCTCATTAATCAAAGGTTTTATCGATCACACCTGTTGTGATTATTCTAGTGTATGAGAAGCCCACATACCTCATTTCTTCTCTCTAGAAGCAGGAAGCAGCATTCATTTTCAGAATCAGGAGGGCCGTTATGTAAACAGCCATGGGTACCCTTCACAATAACCTGATTTTCCTTGACTTGGGTAAACAGGAACCAAACCCTGACACGTCATCAAAGACAAAGACAGCTGGCAATAATCACAGTCTACAAATATACATAACATTTCTGTCATTCTGTTTTATTTTTTTAAAAATATAAAGAATATAAAGTGGAACATTTCCCAAACAGCCATTCTTGACCCTGAAAGAGGTGATATTTCCCCATCCTTTCATTCTAACCCACTAGAAAGCACCTCTCTGGTTGGTGTTTGCACTCTCACTATCAGAAATCCCACTGAGAGAGTTGTACCATTCCATGTGACATTGAACTTCAGAGTTTAAGTTGACAATAAGGTCACAAAAATGTTTTGAAATGTACTTAGCCAAATGTAGACAGCCCAGCATAAAGCTGGAGAAGCTTCAACTGCTCAACCTTAAGGGAGTTTTGAAAACTAGGATGGCTTTTGCGGACAAGTGGCAAACCTAAAAACAAGAAAAAAAAATCCTGTAACATTTCTTTAAGACGTGCTAGGAGCCTGGGGAGCTATTTGCATCCCAGTTTTGTGTTTGTGCTGTTTTCTCTTTGAATATTTACTTGGTGACGCGCCTACAGAAGAGGACCTCTGAAGAATAATTAAGACAATTTTCTTCATCTAACTGAGCCATCCATGCCAGTTAGAGTCACTTCTCTTGCTGAAGGACTTTTGCAAAGGTCAAGGCTCTGCCGAACAATACTTTTTATTTAAATAGACACAAGTCTCTTCCTAGAGTCTTCCTTCCAACATTCAAAAGCCCCAGGGGTCCTCACTTCTTTTTAGACTTGGTGTTTTGGTCCCTCCACCTGCACTGAGATCTTTACATTTGTGAGACTGAAATTCCATGATTGTCACCCAAAATCATTTTGTTATTCCATCTTTTAAGTGGAATTTTTCAAGGAACACCATGAAAATGGAGAAAGAAATGAGTGGCTGGTAGATTTTTTTTTTTTTAGCAGAAATTCAAAATTTAAGAGTATGTAGGCACCCTACTACCCACAAAGGCCGGTGACTTGACTATTTCCCAGAAAACTATAGCTTTTACGTTTGAAGAATCCGTAGAATTGCCTCGGTTTTCCAGTTTGCTTTCTTCCAATAGGGCGTTGACCTCAGCAGTGTTTTCTTTTCGTTTTACCTCTTGTTGGTTGTCTTCTTTAGTTCCGCTTTTAAAATTTTCATGTGAAAACCATTCTATGTAACTTTACACCCACCCGTCAGATAACATGTCCTGCTCCCTGGACCCATTGTTGTCCATCTTATGATGCAGCGATGGAACACCCTCAGAGCCTTCCTTATTAAATCAAGAAAGAGAGAAAAGGGAGGGTCTCATATTTGCATCGGTATTCAGGCTCTCAGTGTTCACTTTCTAACAGCAATGGGGGCTTTCTCTATATCCGTTTGTTAACATCATATGGTCCTTATGGGCTGGCATCCTTTTGTTTAACTTTATGTAGCCACTAGTAGATGCTAGGCACTACCAAGATACAAATTATTTTATTTTAATGGTACTGGTGAACTAGACTCACTGTGCTTAATCTAAGCCTAAAGTTGCTCTAAGCAAAATTCGAGACAAGTATTTATTAGCATCCAGCAGTAAACTGGGAAGCATCCTTTGGGTAAAATCACCTTTTTTTTCCCTTACACATCTTCGTTTGCTCTTTGGATTTTCACCAGAATAAAACATTTTTCATTTCCTGTGATAGCACTTTTTGATCCCATCCATAACTTGATTGTACTTGAGTTGAAACAGTGAAGTCTGAAAGAGGACTTGCCAAACCAGAGTCATCTCTGCCTTCCCTGGAAAGTCTCATTTAGGAAAGGCTTAGCATTAAAAAAAAAAAGAATTTATCCTCCATAAGGGAACAGATTTGACACCAAAGTATGTGAGAAAGTGAGAAAGTCTGAGAAGCGGGCGTAAAGGTACCGCGGCGGGAGGGGTATTCCAAAACAGACCGGCGTGAGCTTCTCAGGTGACAGAGCTTGGCTATTCAGTTACTACTGCTCCTCACCGTTTTCTCACCAGGCTTCTTTCTACACAATTTGTCGGTCATTATCACCTTTTTTTTTTGTCACCACAGCTGCCTGAGTTTATTTTCCCGAGTGACTTCTCCGGGTCATTCTTTTCCAAGCGCTTTATTTTGCATTCATCTGGGGTGAAGGGCACTCAGGTTGGCTTGGCATGAAAGTGTCACTCGCACTCTCTGTGACCCCGTGGACTGTAGCCCGCCAGGCTCCTCTGTCCATGGGGTTCTCCAGGCAAGAATTCTGGAGTGGGCTGCCATTGCCTTCTCCCGGGGATCTTCCTGACCCAGGGATCGAACCCGGGTCTCCTGCACTGCAAGCACACGCTTTCCCCTCTGAGCCACCAGGGAAGCCCTGCCTTGGCCAGACGCTTCCGCCGGGCCCGGCGTCGGGAGGCTCGGAGCCGTCAGGGGCGGCGGTGCTGCGCCCCTCTCACCTGCGCCCCGTCGCCGCCCCTCCCCAACACTACTGCTCCCGTCTCACTGCCCCGGGGTCCATTTTTCCTTAGTGGGTCCGTGGCTGAAGGACTCCCCTACTTTTCTCGTACAAGCTTTGCCTGGAGCTCTAATTTCGCTTCTCGAATGTCCCTTACCAATGATATGATGATGCTTGAAAGTCCCCTACTAGAATCACTTCAACAAAGATTGAGTAGTTAAGACAAAGAATAGCTCATCAAATTTGCTCAGCTTTCCTGAAACCCAAGAAACATGACTCTTCCAGAGACGTTCTCGGGGGGAACAGCCTCAGGCAGCACACACCTTCATCACCGAGCAGCTAAAAGCGGGAGAGATGGTTATCTGAGGGCAGATCTACGTTATCTCAAGCGCTGGAGCTGGGCTTTGATCAGCAGAACTTGGGAACCTCCCTTTCATTGATTTCAAGTCCCTGCAATTGTGGATGTAGACGCAGAAAGATACGGTTAGTCACTGGTGTCCCATGTGCTGGGTGGAAGGCCAATTTTCACCTTAGAAAAGCGGAGTGGCCATTTTTTAATTGATTTTTTTGAAATAGATAGCTCATAAAGTATATAAAATAGTTGGAAACAAAAGTGACATTTAGGAGGAAAAAGCACATGACCTGAAAGGAAGAAGGTACATTGAGGTGATGCATAAGGGACTATGTCTTACTCCTCTAATAGGTTCATGGGTTGCCCACCTAAAAGCCATTGTGGTCCACTAATATTAGAAAGGTAAATTGCTGTATATAATACTGAACCCAAAGCCCAGCTCAGAGTTAGTATAAATTGTTTGTTTAAAAAGGCCGAATAATGTTGGACCAACGAAGGCATTGGATGAAGGTATGGTTGTGAGAGTTGGACTAGAAAGAAAGCTGAGCACCAAAGAATTGATGCTTTTGAACTGTAGTGTTGGAGAAGACTTTTGAGAGTCCCTTGGACTGCAAGGAGATCCAACCAGTTAATCCTAAAGGAAATCAGTCCTGAATATTCATTGGAAAGACTGATGCTAAAGCTGAAACTCCAATACTTTGACCACCTGATGTGAAGAGCCAACTCATTCATTGGAAAAGACCCTGTTGCTGTGAAAGACTGAAGGCAGAAGGAGAAGGGGACGACAGAGGATGAGATGGTTGGATGGCATCACCGACTTGATGAACATGGGTTTGAGCAAGCTCCAGGAGTTGGTGATGGTCAGCGATGGTGTGCTGCAGTCCATGGAGTTCCAAAGAGTGGGACACGATTGAGCGACTGAACTGAACTGAATGAAGGCACTGATACTTCTTAATTGCTCCCGATTTGAGTACGATTTGGTCTCAGTTCATCTTTCTAATGTTTAATAAACAAGTGGACAATAAGTATTTCCCTGTTCAGTTTGTAGATTTTCACAAGCAAGATAAAGGAATGTACAATATAAAGTAGTAGCACAGAAAATGACGTTGAGTAAGTTATCAACGTGACTCGATTTGTTATTGTGACCAGTTAATTTTTCAAAATAGCCCCCACATAAATACATTACAGAAATGGAGTTAGAGAGTAGCCATCTGCTTCATGACACATTAAAGATTAGTTGGAATAGAAGCAATTTGCTTAATTAAAATGTTTCCATTACAGCCCTGTGCAAATGCTCAAATCATACCTGTGTTGGAGTCTTTCATTGACAGAGCATCTTTCTTGCTCCCTGGATTAATGGGGAAACATT
>SJYV01030330.1:2451094-2471158 GCA_006410875.1 Neotragus pygmaeus | reverse complement strand
TTTTTTTTTTGTCACCACAGCTGCCTGAGTTTATTTTCCCGAGTGACTTCTCCGGGTCATTCTTTTCCAAGCGCTTTATTTTGCATTCATCTGGGGTGAAGGGCACTCAGGTTGGCTTGGCATGAAAGTGTCACTCGCACTCTCTGTGACCCCGTGGACTGTAGCCCGCCAGGCTCCTCTGTCCATGGGGTTCTCCAGGCAAGAATTCTGGAGTGGGCTGCCATTGCCTTCTCCCGGGGATCTTCCTGACCCAGGGATCGAACCCGGGTCTCCTGCACTGCAGGCACACGCTTTCCCCTCTGAGCCACCAGGGAAGCCCTGCCTTGGCCAGACGCTTCCGCCGGGCCCGGCGTCGGGAGGCTCGGAGCCGTCAGGGGCGGCGGTGCTGCGCCCCTCTCACCTGCGCCCCGTCGCCGCCCCTCCCCAACACTACTGCTCCCGTCTCACTGCCCCGGGGTCCATTTTTCCTTAGTGGGTCCGTGGCTGAAGGACTCCCCTACTTTTCTCGTACAAGCTTTGCCTGGAGCTCTAATTTCGCTTCTCGAATGTCCCTTACCAATGATATGATGATGCTTGAAAGTCCCCTACTAGAATCACTTCAACAAAGATTGAGTAGTTAAGANTGGCTGAAGGACTCCCCTACTTTTCTCGTACAAGCTTTGCCTGGAGCTCTAATTTCGCTTCTCGAATGTCCCTTACCAATGATATGATGATGCTTGAAAGTCCCCTACTAGAATCACTTCAACAAAGATTGAGTAGTTAAGACAAAGAATAGCTCATCAAATTTGCTCAGCTTTCCTGAAACCCAAGAAACATGACTCTTCCAGAGACGTTCTCGGGGGGAACAGCCTCAGGCAGCACACACCTTCATCACCGAGCAGCTAAAAGCGGGAGAGATGGTTATCTGAGGGCAGATCTACGTTATCTCAAGCGCTGGAGCTGGGCTTTGATCAGCAGAACTTGGGAACCTCCCTTTCATTGATTTCAAGTCCCTGCAATTGTGGATGTAGACGCAGAAAGATACGGTTAGTCACTGGTGTCCCATGTGCTGGGTGGAAGGCCAATTTTCACCTTAGAAAAGCGGAGTGGCCATTTTTTAATGTATTTTTTGAAATAGATAGCTCATAAAGTATATAAAATAGTTGGAAACAAAAGTGACATTTAGGAGGAAAAAGCACATGACCTGAAAGGAAGAAGGTACATTGAGGTGATGCATAAGGGACTATGTCTTACTCCTCTAATAGGTTCATGGGTTGCCCACCTAAAAGCCATTGTGGTCCACTAATATTAGAAAGGTAAATTGCTGTANAAAAATAAATCTGGTTTCATAAAATATGAAATCAAAGTGAATAATACTGTTTATAAGGGAAATAAAATGTAACTATAACAGGGACACTTTAAAAAGAGATGTTGAAGATAATTCAAAAAGAGATACTCCAAAAATATTTTTAGGAATTATAATATTAAAATAAATGTTTGGCAAATTAAAGAAGAAAAAAGTTAGTGTTAGTTGCTTAGCTGTGTCCAACTCTTTGTGACTCCATGGTATGTAGCCCACCAGGTTTCTCTGTCCACAGAATTTTCCAGGCAAGAATACTGGAGTGGGTTGCCATTCTTTTCTCCAGGGGATCTTCCTGACCCAGGGATGCAACCTGGGTCTCCTGAATTGCAGGTGGATTCTTTACCATCTGAGCCAATATTAAATAGAAAACTTCTAGAGTTTGTTAAAACATTAATTTAATGCATGTGACATGAATGATGTCCCACAATCTGTATTTTCTTCACAATCTCAAATTTTAATCTGGTAAACACTCAAGTTGTTCTTTAGGAGCAGTGGGCTGGTCAGCTTACCGCACTTCCATATATTTGTTTTCTAAGGATAAAACAAGCCCACATGGCTTCACACGTCCATTCTGAAGGACACAACAGGCAGTGTAAACTTCTGCTCCCCTTGGTTCCCTTCCCAGGTCTCATCTTCCCTTTCAGGCAATGCGGAGGTAGGCGGAGTTAGATTCCATACTCATGGTAGAAAGTGCGACAGGAAATAACCTGGAGACTAAGGAGATCCTGATCTTGTGTAGGGGCTCCCGGCAGACCGGCATCTGTCTCCTACCTTCTAAAGGGGGACATTGTCTTCAATACTTTGGGTGCTCTCTAGGGAGAGAAACTTTTAGCTTTGTTACCCAGGGTTGTAAGCCAGCCTGGTGCCTGCTTTGGAGCCGTTTTCCAAACATCTCTGAAAGAAGCTGCCCATGCTTTTAGCTCAGCAGCGCTGCACAGAGCAGAATCAGCTCCCGCACACCTATGAAGAAAATTTTAAAAGAAGGCATAGCTGGTACTTAAAATAGTCCAGGGTAGAATATCTCAAACAACTTCAACTTTAAAATTTCTTACCCATCTAGTGCTTTTTAAAAACCATATTCCAGTCCCAAATGAAAACAAATAAAAAATGTGACAAAAAAACACTAGAATTAATAAAAGGAATGCTATTGCTTTAAATTATTGCTGGATATACAAAAATTCAATCTTTCTAACATTGTTAGAAAATGACTCATTCCCCTTCAGTGAGTTTTCCAAAAATTAAAAATGAATGCTTCAAGAATAAAATATTTCTAGACATTNAAGGAATGCTATTGCTTTAAATTATTGCTGGATATACAAAAATTCAATCTTTCTAACATTGTTAGAAAATGACTCATTCCCCTTCAGTGAGTTTTCCAAAAATTAAAAATGAATGCTTCAAGAATAAAATATTTCTAGACATTTCTCAAAATTTACATTATTTTAGTTTCCTGTCTCTTTTTAATATTTAGCAAAACTGGGACTTAAGGTTTCCCATGGTTTTAGGCTCGTAAACTTCTAAGTGTATGAAAATGAATGAGGTAAGTTTCAGAGATTTTATAAGGCCTTTATACCATCTCCTTGGATGTTTAGAGTTTTTTTTTCCATATATTCCTGGATTTGATAGTGGTTTACAGAAGGCTAAATTTGCCTCTTTACCTGAATAGTTCTTTCCAGATGTCATATTCCCTTATTGTTTTTAAACACTAAGACTCATCACTTCTTGGACTTTTGGCTAAGATCAAGTGTAGTATCAAGACTCATCAATACTTACTTAAAAGATACAAGAAACTGTTTAATTCATGGAGAATGGCTAGCAGCCACACTGAATACTGACAGAGAGCACCTGGAAGCTCAGAGATTAACATAGAATTACTTATCCAGGAGAAGGCAATGGCAANAGCACTGTGAGAAATGTCTAGATGGTTATATTGGAGATGCCATCAGGGGACCCCCCCGGTTCTGCCAGCCATGCCCCTGCCCCCTGCCTCATGTTGCCAAGTAAGTCTTAAAGGAAAATAGCCTTTTCTACTGCTTATCCCCTTAGTTTTTCTTTTCTTTTTTCTCCCTATACAGAATTCTAGAGTTTTTGTACAATCAAAATTGAGTATCTCCTGTTATAATAAAATTGGAAAAGATACAGGAAAGTTTACTAGCCCGAATCCACTTTCAGGAAAACTTAAACACTTGCAGTATAGGTGATGACTCTGTTCCCTAAATATTGGGGANCATTTCATATTTACTCCTAGTCAGTAAACTGATGCTTCTAGGATATTCAGAGCTTGATCATTCTGATTATCATTCTGAATTGAAATGAACGACTAATAATCTGCTCTTCACACCAACTCTGAAGAGAGCCCCCAGGCTGCCAGTGCACGCGCAGAAGTCTTCCCCCTGGTTCACACTTTGTAGCATCCACTGGGGCCAGCCTAGCTCCTCTGTGCTGACCAGTAAGTCATCACATACCATCTCTTTTGTCAGGCCTGATATCCCTTTTGTTTGAAATACTGCTTGATTCCCACATTTGCTGTGTATAAAATTTCTTGTGTGCCCTTGTCAATTTTCTTATCTTTTTGTCTCTTAGCACTGCCAGCGGAATACAACAGGCGAGCACTGTGAGAAATGTCTAGATGGTTATATTGGAGATGCCATCAGGGGACCCCCCCGGTTCTGCCAGCCATGCCCCTGCCCCCTGCCTCATGTTGCCAAGTAAGTCTTAAAGGAAAATAGCCTTTTCTACTGCTTATCCCCTTAGTTTTTCTTTTCTTTTTTCTCCCTGTACAGAATTCTAGGGTTTTTGTACAATCAAAATTGAGTATCTCCTGTTATAATAAAATTGGAAAAGATACAGGAAAGTTTTCTAGCCCGAATCCACTTTCAGGAAAACTTAAACACTTGCAGTATAGATGATGACTCTGTTCCCTAAATATTGGGGGTGGGTTGCAGGACACATCACAGACACAGTGAAATTTCTCAAGCTTTATGAGCAAGGCTAGTCTCATTTTTTCTCTGCTATCCCTTGACCTAGAAAGATTGCAAATGGTGATGCCAACAGACATTATAATTCAGTGTTTTTAGTAGTAGTAGTTTCTTCTGACTCCCACAGAGCAGACCTTTTCTACCTGTGGCAGCTAAGTGGATTTTCAGTTAGAAATAGAGCATAGNATACAGAATTCTAGAGTTTTTGTACAATCAAAATTGAGTATCTCCTGTTATAATAAAATTGGAAAAGATACAGGAAAGTTTACTAGCCCGAATCCACTTTCAGGAAAACTTAAACACTTGCAGTATAGGTGATGACTCTGTTCCCTAAATATTGGGGGTGGGTTGCAGGACACATCACAGACACAGTGAAATTTCTCAAGCTTTATGAGCAAGGCTAGTCTCATTTTTTCTCTGCTATCCCTTGACCTAGAAAGATTGCAAATGGTGATGCCAACAGACATTATAATTCAGTGTTTTTAGTAGTAGTAGTTTCTTCTGACTCCCACAGAGCAGACCTTTTCTACCTGTGGCAGCTAAGTGGATTTTCAGTTAGAAATAGAGCATAGATAAATGGAGTGCTTTAGACCAGCCAGCACATAGAAGATTTCTGAGAAAATGAATTTTCACTTCTGGCTGTGTTTCCTGAATGAGAAGTTAAAGACAATATGCATACATCTTAGTGGAAATAATGGAATTCTTTTCAGGCACATATATGTATAAATCCAGTAGTCAAGTCAGGACTAGCCATTTTATTGGCTTAAAAATGTAATGTAGAATTAAAATGATGTAATGGTATTTAGTTTTACAACATTTGCATACTCTATATCAGCTGCTCTTCTGATTGTTTGGATGTAATATTTCCTTGATAGTTGTTGTAAAGATTAAATAATGCATATAAAGTAACTAGAAAAAGTCCTGAATGCCTTACGTACACACACACTCTCTCTCTGTCTCTCTCTCTCATACACACAGACACACTCTTTCTTGTTTACCTTTTTATTATGGCCTAATACAGGATATTGAAGATAGTTCCCTGTGCTATATAATAGGATCTTGGTGTTTATCCACCTTATATATAATAGTTCGCATCAGCTAACCCCAAACTACCAATCCATCCCTCTCCCAGCCCTCTCAGGCCACCTGACAACCGCCAATCTGTTCCCTATGTCTGAATCAGTTTCTGTCCCATAGATAAGTTCATTTGTGCCATATATTCGATTCCACATATAAGTAATATCATCCCACACACTTTCTTATAAAGAGAAAAGAGATGACAGCCAAGTTTCCCCCTAACTGTTTTCCCCTTTATTGAACGCCAATATCGCCTAACATTTCACCTCATAGCTTGTGATTTGTTCAGAGCCTCTGATGAGTCTGGCAGGCAGTGAAGAAGTCAAAAGTTTTACAGTCCCATCTTTCTTTAGAAACCATTAAACTGCCTTAGCCCTTGCTTTGTGACTTTTCCTGTTCAGTGGTATTAATAATGTGTACAGAATGGATGGTACTGAGAGTGAGAGTGGAAAACTCAAACACTGTGTTCTGTTATTTTTATTCAAGCATGTCCTGATTTATGAGCTCCCTTTGCTTCATCTAGATATATTATTTAATTGTTCATTAATATTCTGCTCTCAAGCATGAGTCTTAACCGTATCTGATGGCGTGTTCAGTGTGCCATTCCCTTACCGTGGTGTAGTTATTTTGTTAAATATGTTTACCTCCAACTTTCTAATAACGGGTTTCACTCATTCTCCCACATGAACAAAGTTGTTACATAGCATCACCTGCTCAAAGCAGGTTTATAACGTTAGAGCTGCTGTTTCTTTAGAAATTAAACAGATGAATTAGAAAGGTAATCCCAAATTCTTCATTGTGTTGTCTGACTTTTGTATTTTTTTTGCACCATACATATGACAATTACTTATCTAAATTATATGACATTAATGCTTTGAGATATGAGGCCTCTGGAACTTCATTGGCTGAGAAGTCTTATCTATGTAAAATCAATAAATATTAATCAAGCGCTTATTATGTGCCAATCATGAACTGCTTGTTGGTCACAGTTGTGAATAGAATGGTCAAAAACTCCTGCCTTCCTTAAAATAGATCAGATTACAACAGTATTTTGACGCTTCTAAAGCATATGACCTTTTTATCTATGAGACAGATCATCCAGTGTCTTAGTTCATTAAGAAGCTCTTTTGAAGATTGTTAATGCTTTTAAATAAAGTAAGCAGAAATGTGCCAGTCGGGTAATGAGCTTCATGTCTTAAAAGAGAAAACACAGGTAGTTCCATAGGCACCAAGAAATACCATTTCTACCCATGTTCTTTCTCTGCTTGTGTGTGTAGATCTGAGTTCAAAAGAGCAATTGAGGGACTTAAAGAATGGATTGTGCAGTTAGGTACATATTCACAGATATAAAAGCTGAAGTTTCTAGAGGACAGATCTGAGATGAAAAAACCTGTTGAAAATTAACACAAAAGNTGACCTTCGTTTCTGAGATAGCGTTTTGTAATTTTCCACTCTTTTCCTGACCTCTGCTAGCTCAAGTTGCAACTTTTCCTGTTTTCTTGACGTATCTTCCCTGAGTTTTTCTATCACTACATAGAACTTTTGTTTTATAGAAGCAGTTTCATGATCTAGGGTTTTCTTGGTTTGCTTTTGAACTTGTATGTGGCTGTATATTTAGTCATGCTTTTTCATCTGCTTGTGACATTGTTTTTTACAGTAAGTGTTTGCTTTGTACTTTTTTGTTACCATCCTATAGTGAAAGTGAAAGTCGCTCAGTCTGACTCTTTGCGACCCCGTAGACTATACAGTCCATGGAATTCTCCAGGCCAGAATACTGGAATAGGTAGCCTTTCCCTTCTCCAGGGATCGAACCCAGATCTCCTGCCTTGCAGGCAGATTCCTTGCCAGCTGAGCCACCAAGGAAGCCCAAGAGTACTGGAGTGGGTAGCCATTCCCTTCCCCCGGGGGCCTTCCCCACCCAGGGATGGAGCCCGGGTCTCCGGCTCTGCAGGCGGACTCCACCAGCCGAGCTGCCAGGCAGCTCTGTGTAGTTCTATGCTCTCCTCTCTTTCCTCTTCTTCTTTCCCATTTTTGGACAAGGTGAGTTGCAGGACAGCAGGGCTCTCCCTGTGGAAGATGGCTGTCCATGTGCTCTCGTTGCTTCAGCCTGCAGAGGCAGGAGCTGAAAGGCTGTCTGCAGAGCAGAGGATTCCTGTCCCCCACTGGCCTCAGCAACACGCAGTTTCCTGGAGACATGGCGGGTGTGCCTTCCCCGCCCGGCTTCCTGCCTGGGTCCTCTGTATGTCCAAACAAAGCCAGAGAGACTCCTCCAGCCTCTTCCCGTTGCTCCACATCAGGGTGTGACTGTGATCCCCTCCTTTGAAAATCCAGCGTCCTCCTGACTGAGTCTGAAGTCTGCAGCCACAGCACCCTCTCATATGGTGCGGAGCCCATTCGCACTTCACTGCGTTTGGTTGCCTTTTCTCATCCACCCTGCGCTTCCCAGGTATTACTGCTTCTTTAAAAAAGGACTGTGTCTTCATTTCGTAATTCTCCTAGTTGCCTTGGGGTCACCAAGACAGGAAAAGAGAAATACCATCCTGCTGTTTGTCTTACGAGTAGTAGTGTTAGCTGATCAGTCGTGTCCAACACTTTGTGACCCCGTGGACTGTAGCCCGCCAGGCTCCTCTATCCATGGGATTCTCAAGGCCAAGAAGACTGGAGTGGGCTGCCATTCACTTCTCCAGTGGATCTTCCCCACGCAGGGATCAAACCAGATTCTTTACCATCTGAGCCACAGGGAAGCTCTGTAGCTTAAATTGGAAGTCAAAATGGGCCTCTGTCAATTAATTGACAAGGCACCATGTTACATATTAAGAGATAGCGTTAGTCACTCACTCATGCCCTACTCTGTACGACCCCACAGACTGCAGCCCACCAGGCTCCGCTGTCCGTGAGATTTTCCAGGCCAAGGATACTGGAGTGGGTTGCCATTTCCTTCTCCAGGGGATCTCCCCAACCCAGAGATTGAGCCTGGGTCTCCTGCACTGAAGGCAGATTCTTTACCAACTGAGCTACAAGGGAAGCCCATTAAGAGATGAGTAAAGGTGAATTAGGTGAATTCTTTCTTTCTTTTGTTTTTCCTTTGGCTGTGCCCGGCAGCATGTGAGGTCTTAGTTCCCTTACCAGGGGCCAAACCCACGCCTCCTGCATTGGAAACATGGAGTGTTAACCGTGGACCACCAGGGAAGTCCTTGTTTCTGTTTTTCCTTTCTCTTAATAATCTCACAGTCTATCAATGTGACCAAGAAACAGAAATGAAAAGAAAAAGGAACCCAATAAAGGCAACCAATGACTGCTCCTGGAAGAGACGATAAAGTTTTTGAAAATGTGGACAGGGGAAAAGAAACGCCTCTGGCCGCTGTAGTGGTCATTCTGGGCTTAGTTTCCGCTCCCTGCTTCCTCCCCCTTGAGAAGCTGCCGCAAGTCCGAACAAGCCAAGCCCTTCTCCCCTCTCCTGCCAACTCTTCCATTTCAGAATCCACTGCCGATGGAGAAAGAATGCCCTTTGAGGAAGACAGCAGTGCATGTTGACATGAAGAGTTTCCTAGACAATGTCTGCTCCTCAGAGTCGTGGGAAGTTGTTACGCGGACTGAATCTCCAAAGACGACACAGGTCCATGCTTCTCACAAGGGCCGGCAGTAGTTGGGATAATCAAGCAGTTTTGAAAATGTTTCATGTGGCGGGTGAAGCACCAGGATTGATGGTGAATTTTGTTCAGTCACCAAGTCTTGTCCGACTCTTTGTGACCCCATGGGCTGCAGCATGCCAGGCTTCCCTGTCCTTCCTATCTCCCTCGTTTTACTCAAACTCATGTCCATCGAGTTGGTGNTTTATATCCAGCTTTGGAATATGTGGTTTAGACTTGCATTAAATACACACACACGCACACAAATATACGTGATGTTCTGCAAATTCCCACTGTTTCAAGTCAAAATAATGAAGTGCCTCTATAGAAAAATAAATGAGGTAGACAGAAATGGTGTCATCGGTGGTGTGTCACTTTCTGTCTGAGCCTGATATTCTAAGTTTTCCTAAAAGGAGGGGGATTTAATTTAAATGAAGCAAGTGATCACACCCATTTGACCTTGAGGGGGACCAAGGTAGAGATGATCTAATCAAAATTAAGACAGCCTCTTCAGTGATGTATGGAATTAACTTCTAATATTCTCTTTCAATTCTAGTTTTGCAGAGTCCTGCTATAGGAAAAACGGAGCTGTTCGGTGTATGTGTAAAGAAAACTATGCTGGACCTAATTGTGAAAGGTAGGCTCCTGAACACCCCTATGCTCTGTGACGGTAAAAGGAAACTTCCTATTTCCTACATTCATCTGCCATGTTCTCATTCAATAGGTCTTAAGAGGCAATAAGGGATAGCGTTTCAGAACCCTTTAGGGGAACTTTCCCAAACCCCATGCTGTAGATAACAGCTATAAGAATGCTCCCTAAGGACGGACTTGCCTGGTGGTCCAGCGGATAAGAATCTGCCTGCCAATGCAGGGGAACCACGGGTTCAGTCCCTGGATGGGGAAGATCCCACATGCCACGGAGCAACTAAATCCATGTCCACAGCTACTGAAACCTGTGCTGTCTAGAGCTTGTGCTCCACAACAGGAGAGGCCACTGAAATGAGACGCCTGCACACCACAGCTAGAGAGTAGCCCCACTCACCACGGCTAGAGAGAGCCCAAGCAGCGACAAAGACTCAGTGGAGTCAAAAGTAAGTTAATTAGTTTAAAAAAAAAAAAAAAAGAATGCTCCATAGGTGTCCATGGTTACACTGCAGGATAAATGGATAAGGAAAGAGGAAAATGAATGTCTGTATTTTGAAGAGATGGTTTTAGGAATGGTCCTTTCTCTCTCTCTCTCTCTCTCTCTCTCTCTCTCTCTGAGAACTAGTAGTACAATGGTTAATATCCAAAAGAGAGGGAGAAAGAGAGAAAGACTTCTTCAGACATTCCTTTTTTTATTAACTGGTCAGTTAATACAGTGATACATTGAAAAAAGCACAAAGCTATTATTTAACCTATTTTTTATACCATTTCCTCTTGTGAAAAGTAATTCCATGAGTTTGGATTTTCTGAATGCCTTTTTTGGTATTTATACCTAACATTTTTTTTAAGTTGCTTTGGGCTTTGCTCAAACAGGAAAGGACTTGGCAAGCAAGAGTGCACGGCTTCCCACCAAATGATTTCTGGCAAGATATTTCCCATCCTCCCTCAGCTGCTCACAGGTTTCTAAGATAAAAGGGCTTTCACTAAAAGAGTCTCACAGAGAGGCCTTATTTTTAACACAAATGCCATTAACCTCAGCCTCCCCCATGTATTTAGGCAGCAAAATGATGCGCGGTGTCCTCAAGATAGGGAAGGAAGGGCCAGGAAGGCCCGGTCAGACATATAGTCCCATATCTCCAGGGTCGTGGNTTAATCCTTTTCCTTACTTAACTTCCATTTCATTTTTCCTACTTTTTAAATTATACTTTCCCTGGCCTTTATTAGGTTTCTATAAAATGTCTCTTCTATTTTGCAACTTCTAGTATGACCTTCGTTTCTGAGATAGCGTTTTGTAATTTTCCACTCTTTTCCTGACCTCTGCTAGCTCAAGTTGCAACTTTTCCTGTTTTCTTGACATATCTTCCCTGAGTTTTTCTATAACTACATAGAACTTTTGTTTTATAGAAGCAGTTTCATGATCTAGGGTTTTCTTGGTTTGCTTTTGAACTTGTATGTGGCTGTATATTTAGTCATGCTTTTTCATCTGCTTGTGACATTGTTTTTTACAGTAAGTGTTTGCTTTGTACTTTTTTGTTACCATCCTATAGTGAAAGTGAAAGTCGCTCAGTCTGACTCTTTGCGACCCCGTAGACTATACAGTCCATGGAATTCTCCAGGCCAGAATACTGGAATAGGTAGCCTTTCCCTTCTCCAGGGATCGAACCCAGATCTCCTGCCTTGCAGGCAGATTCCTTGCCAGCTGAGCCACCAAGGAAGCCCAAGAGTACTGGAGTGGGTAGCCATTCCCTTCCCCCGGGGGCCTTCCCCACCCAGGGATGGAGCCCGGGTCTCCGGCTCTGCAGGCGGACTCCACCAGCCGAGCTGCCAGGCAGCTCTGTGTAGTTCTATGCTCTCCTCTCTTTCCTCTTCTTCTTTCCCATTTTTGGACAAGGTGAGTTGCAGGACAGCAGGGCTCTCCCTGTGGAAGATGGCTGTCCATGTGCTCTCGTTGCTTCAGCCTGCAGAGGCAGGAGCTGAAAGGCTGTCTGCAGAGCAGAGGATTCCTGTCCCCCACTGGCCTCAGCAACACGCAGTTTCCTGGAGACATGGCGGGTGTGCCGTTCCCCGCCCGGCTTCCTGCCTGGGTCCTCTGTATGTCCAAACAAAGCCAGAGAGACTCCTCCAGCCTCTTCCCGTTGCTCCACATCAGGGTGTGACTGTGATCCCCTCCTTTGAAAATCCAGCGTCCTCCTGACTGAGTCTGAAGTCTGCAGCCACAGCACCCTCTCATATGGTGCGGAGCCCATTCGCACTTCACTGCGTTTGGTTGCCTTTTCTCATCCACCATGCGCTTCCCAGGTATTACTGCTTTCTTTAAAAAAGGACTGTGTCTTCATTTCGTAATTCTCCTAGTTGCCTTGGGGTCACTAAGACAGGAAAAGAGAAATACCATCCTGCTGTTTGTCTTACGAGTAGTAGTGTTAGTTGATCAGTCGTGTCCAACACTTTGTGACCCCGTGGACTGTAGCCCGCCAGGCTCCTCTACCCATGGGATTCTCAAGGCCAAGAAGACTGGAGTGGGCTGCCATTCACTTCTCCAGTGGATCTTCCCCACNACAGCACCCTCTCATATGGTGCGGAGCCCATTCGCACTTCACTGCGTTTGGTTGCCTTTTCTCATCCACCCTGCGCTTCCCAGGTATTACTGCTTCTTTAAAAAAGGACTGTGTCTTCATTTCGTAATTCTCCTAGTTGCCTTGGGGTCACCAAGACAGGAAAAGAGAAATACCATCCTGCTGTTTGTCTTACGAGTAGTAGTGTTAGCTGATCAGTCGTGTCCAACACTTTGTGACCCCGTGGACTGTAGCCCGCCAGGCTCCTCTATCCATGGGATTCTCAAGGCCAAGAAGACTGGAGTGGGCTGCCATTCACTTCTCCAGTGGATCTTCCCCACGCAGGGATCAAACCAGATTCTTTACCATCTGAGCCACAGGGAAGCTCTGTAGCTTAAATTGGAAGTCAAAATGGGCCTCTGTCAATTAATTGACAAGGCACCATGTTACATATTAAGAGATAGCGTTAGTCACTCACTCATGCCCTACTCTGTACGACCCCACAGACTGCAGCCCACCAGGCTCCGCTGTCCGTGAGATTTTCCAGGCCAAGGATACTGGAGTGGGTTGCCATTTCCTTCTCCAGGGGATCTCCCCAACCCAGAGATTGAGCCTGGGTCTCCTGCACTGAAGGCAGATTCTTTACCAACTGAGCTACAAGGGAAGCCCATTAAGAGATGAGTAAAGGTGAATTAGGTGAATTCTTTCTTTCTTTTGTTTTTCCTTTGGCTGTGCCCGGCAGCATGTGAGGTCTTAGTTCCCTTACCAGGGGCCAAACCCATGCCTCCTGCATTGGAAACATGGAGTGTTAACCGTGGACCACCAGGGAAGTCCTTGTTTCTGTTTTTCCTTTCTCTTAATAATCTCACAGTCTATCAATGTGACCAAGAAACAGAAATGAAAAGAAAAAGGAACCCAATAAAGGCAACCAATGACTGCTCCTGGAAGAGACGATAAAGTTTTTGAAAATGTGGACAGGGGAAAAGAAACGCCTCTGGCCGCTGTAGTGGTCATTCTGGGCTTAGTTTCCGCTCCCTGCTTCCTCCCCCTTGAGAAGCTGCCGCAAGTCCGAACAAGCCAAGCCCTTCTCCCCTCTCCTGCCAACTCTTCCATTTCAGAATCCACTGCCGATGGAGAAAGAATGCCCTTTGAGGAAGACAGCAGTGCATGTTGACATGAAGAGTTTCCTAGACAATGTCTGCTCCTCAGAGTCGTGGGAAGTTGTTACGCGGACTGAATCTCCAAAGACGACACAGGTCCATGCTTCTCACAAGGGCCGGCAGTAGTTGGGATAATCAAGCAGTTTTGAAAATGTTTCATGTGGCGGGTGAAGCACCAGGATTGATGGTGAATTTTGTTCAGTCACCAAGTCTTGTCCGACTCTTTGTGACCCCATGGGCTGCAGCATGCCAGGCTTCCCTGTCCTTCCTATCTCCCTCGTTTTACTCAAACTCATGTCCATCGAGTTGGTGCTGCCATCCAACCATCTCATCCTCTGTCGTCCCCTTCTCCTCCTGCCTCCTTCCCAGCATCAGGGTCTTTTCCAGTGAGTCAGTTCTTCTCATCAGGTGGCCAGAGTATTGGAGCTTCAGCTTCAACATCAGTCCTTCCAATGAATATTCAGGACTGATTTTCTTTAGGATGGACTGGTTGGATCTCCTTGTAGTCCAAGGGACTCTTGAGAGTCTTCTCCAACACCACAGTTTGAAAGCATCGATTCCTCAGCATTCTGCCTTCCTTATGGTCCAGCTCTCACATCCATACCTGACTACTGGAAAAACCATAGCTTTGACTATATGGATAGTGAAAGATCTATGATTTATTTCCAGCTCTGCCACTAACTAGGTATAGAATTTGGATCTGTTTTGACGTATCTGAGCCTCAATTTTCTCATCTATAAAAAGAGGGAGCTGGGCTTCAGTTCAGTTCAGTTCAGTCGCTCAGTTGTGTCCGACTCTCTGCGACCCCATGAATTGCAGCACGCCAAGCCTCCCTGTTCATCACCATCTCCCGGAGTTCACTCAGACTCGCGTCTATCGAGTCCGTGATGCCATCCAGCCATCTCATCCTCGGTCATCCCCTTCTCCTCCTGCCCCCAATCCCTCCCAGCATCAGAGTCTTTTCCAGTGAGTCGACTCTTCACATGAGGTGGCCAAAGTACTGGAGTTTCAGCCTCAGCATCATTCCTTCCAAAGAAATCCCAGGGTTGATCTCCTTCAGAATGGACTGGTTGAATCTCCTTGCAGTCCAAGGGACTCTCAAGAGTCTTCTCCAACACCACAGTTCAAAAGCATCAATTCTTCAGCGCTCAGCCTTCTTCACAGTCCAACTTTCACATCCATACATGACCACACGAAAACCATAGCCTTGACTAGATGGACCTTAGTCGGCAAAGTAATGTCTCTGCTCTTGAATATACTGTCTAAGTTGGTCATAACTTTTCTTCCAAGGACTAAGCATCTTCTAATTTCATGGCTGCAGTCACCATCTGCAGTGATTTTGGAGCCAAAAANTCCTTCAGAATGGACTGGTTGAATCTCCTTGCAGTCCAAGGGACTCTCAAGAGTCTTCTCCAACATCACACTTCAAAAGCATCAATTCTTCAGCGCTCAGCCTTCTTCACAGTCCAACTTTCACATCCATACATGACCACACGAAAACCATAGCCTTGACTAGATGGACCTTAGTCGGCAAAGTAATGTCTCTGCTCTTGAATATACTGTCTAAGTTGGTCATAACTTTTCTTCCAAGGACTAAGCATCTTCTAATTTCATGGCTGCAGTCACCATCTGCAGTGATTTTGGAGCCAAAAAATATAAAGTCTAACACTGTTGGGCTTGATGATGGCTAAAACCTCTTCCATCTTTAATATTCCACGATTCTCTAAATGTAAAGTTCTGTGAATGCTCTAATTTCTTTTTAAATGGAAAGGGAAGGAAAGAATGATTAGGAACACGGGACTAAGGAAGGAAACAGGAGGGTGTTTCCTGTGGACACAGCAAAAATGGACAGGAACCTTTTCTCCTGCTATGTCTGAAATAAAAAATTCTAGGGGCACACCTTAAGAGGAACTAGGGTTCAGTAAGGTTTCCGTGTTGAGTGGCAGGTTGGCCAAGAGGCAGAAACTGCACCTGTGTTAGACAAGATTTGTGTTTATAATTCATTTACAAATGCACGCTTAGTTGTGTCTGACTCTACAACCCCATGGACTGTAGCCCGCCAAGTTCCTCTGTCTATGAGATTCTCCGGGCAAGAGTACTGGAGTGGGTTGCCATTCCCTTTTCCAGGGGAATCTTCCTGACACAGGGATCAATCCAAGTCTCCTGTGGCTCCTGCAACGGCATGCAGATTCTTTACCACTGAGCCACCTGGGAAGTCCCTGATTCATTTATATGGTACAAATTTTCTCAAAAGTAGTCTTAAAGCACCCAGAAGGCATTTCTCCTTTGCCTGAACATGTAAAACACTGGCTTCTACCTGAATGAGACCCCCATGCTTCCCTCAGTTGCTTTTTAGGAAGAATAAACAGTTTTCTTACTTTAGGAATTTGACTGACAGGTCTCTACTACAGAGGGAAAATGCATTTCAAAGACAGACCTAAGGAAAACCTTTTTTTTTTTTTTTCTGCTCCCTCTGGACTTCTGTAGCTCCAGGTGCTACAGGAAAAACAAATTTCAGCACTGGTCTAGTCCTTAATGATCGTGTTATTAAGATCCTCAAACACATCTGATGTTAGTCTTCTCAAGTCTGGGGAGCACCGTTCATCCATTGATGTGGCAGCCACAAAGGGACCATGGCTGGCTTTGTTTGAAGAACCTGGGCGCCCTGGTTATTTCTGTTTGTAGAGATGCCGGGGTACACTTGAAAGCGGGAGAAGGAGGGCTGGGAGACTTGGAGAAGAAAACAGCTCCACGCAGGTTTGAGTCACGTGAAAAGCCTCTGGGTGGATCGGCTTGTGATGTGGGTGCTGCTTCTCCGTCTCCTGCGTGCGAGGCTCTGAAGTGGGTGCCCACTGGGCGCTGTAGACTCGCGGAGGGCAGATGACGATGGTGTCGACAGAGATGGCGCTGATCCTCCACTTTCTCCTGGGGGGCTGCAGCTGACTCGCAGTCTTCAGTGGCCACTGGGGACTGGAACAACCCCTATTAATATACAACTTCCTGCTTAACTGATGTGCTTCCAAACTTCTTCTCCACTGGGACTTCCCTGGTGCTCCAGTGCTGAAGACTTCGCCTTCCAAAGCAGGGGGTGTGGGTTTCCTTGGTGGCTCAGATGATAAAGAATCTGTCTGCAATGTGCAAGACCCAGGTTCGATCCCGGGGTCAGGAAGACCCTCTGGAGAAGGAAATGGCAGCCCACTCCAGGACTCTGTCCTGGAGAATTCCATGGACAGAAGAGCCTGGCACAGACTACAGTCCATGGGGTCACAGAGAGTCGGACATGACTGACTTTCACTTTCACTCCCTGGGGAGCTAAGATCCCACATACCCGAAGGTCAAAAATCCAAAACATAAAACAGAAGCGATATTGTAGCAAATAAAGATTTTTTAAATGGCCCACGTTAAAAAAAAAAAAAAAACTAAAATAAAAAGTTCTCCTGTATAAAATGTGGGCTCGTCCTGAAAGCAGGGGCCAGTGGAAGGTGGGTGAGATGCTCAGTGGACGTGGGTGAGGACCCTGGAGGCTGGTGTGAGGAGCACGTGTTGTAGGAACTGCAGACGGGAGGCAGGGAGGAAGCCCTGGTCCTCAGCCTCAGCAGGATCACTGGAGATGTTCAAGCACAGGTTAGGGCAGACTTGGAAAGGCCCAACATGCGAGGCAATGAAGCTTCTGGAAAACACTGTGATGTCCCTTCCCTAAGGGAGTCTGGAGGCCTGTAAACCATCTCTGTCACCATAGCACCTGCGCATCATCAGAAAGGGAAGCTGAACACCTGGTTCGTCCTTTCAGAGCAATGGCTGGCCAGCTATGAGGGTAAAGTTGGCAGGGAAAGAACACGGGTACCTGAGAGGACTGCTCAGAGGCTGGTGCCCTGGGTGACAAGGCAGTCATCACACGGGAAGACTGATATCACAGTGAGAGGGTGGGGTCCACTTGGGATGAGAGAAACTACACCTGGTACGTCCAAACTGTTGGATGGCATCGTCGACTCAATGGACGTGAGTCTGAGCAAACTCCGGGAGATGGTGATGGACAGGGAAGCCTGGCGTGCAGCAGCCCACGGGGTCGAAAAGAGTCGGACACAACTGAGCGGCTGAAAAACAACAACAGAAACTGCCACGGCCACCTTTAGGGTCCGTCTTCCAATCTCCTGGTGTAAACGGAGCCCCAGGAAGGGATTCTGGTTCAGGGGGCTGGGCCTCTGGCATCCTGAAGGTTCTGCCTCTCCTGCACCCCAGACCCCAAGGCTTGCTGGCCTCAGGGCCCCGGGTCCCCTTCCTCTGCCTCTGTGAGAGCCTCCCTTTCTGCCAGGCCCATCAGATGTTTCTTTGGGATCCTCTGTTTAGACTGTTTCCATGGTTCCTGGTCTGCCCTCCAGACGCTTTCTTCTGTCCTCCCTTTGTTTGAGTCACTACAGGCAGAAACGGCCTCAGCCCCCCGGGGGCCCGAGCTTGCCAGGACGTCTGGACAAACAGACGCTACATGCTGCTGCTGCTGCTAAGTCGCTTCAGTCTTGTCCGACTCTATGTAACCCCATAGATGGCAGCCCACCAGACTCCCCTGTCCCTGGGATTTTCCAGGCAAGAACACTGGAGTGGGGTGCCATTCCCTTCTCCAGGGGATCTTCCCGACCCAGGGATCGAACAAGAGTCTCCTGCATTGCAGGCTGATTCTTTACCCTCTGAGCCACCAAAATGGGGAAGGATGCCCGTTAATGACATGGCTTAATTTGCACACTCAGAGCGTCAGTTAATAGTACAAAACCACAGTCGATGTCACCCCTCAAACTCCCACCACTGCTGTGTCGCCTCCCTCCTGAGTGGGTACATCAGAGGGATCCTGAGTGTGAGAAGGATGGAGGGGGGGGTGGAGCACGTGAGTCCGAGTCCAGCTCCACCCCTTCCTGGCGGCTCCCGGCAGCTCTGGACCAGCCTTCCCATCACCAGCGGTCCAAGCGGGCTGTGCGTGCTGACAGGTCTTCCCAACCCCTGCCCAGGCCTGACTTGGACAAATCAGCAGATGATCCTGGCCTTTGGTTTCTGATAAAACATCTCATCTGGTCCTCTAGGCTCTCGGTTTAACCAGGACCCCTTACACAGCTGGAGAAGGAAATTGCAACCCACTCCAGTACTCTTGCCTGGGAAATCCCATAGACGGAGGAGCCTGGTGGGCTATGGAGCCTGGTGGGCTACAGTCCATGGGGGTGGAAAGAGTCCGACACGACTGAGCGACTTCACACGCACACACTTACACAGCTCTGGGTTCCGAAAATCCAGGATCAGATGCATTGCACGTGTTGTGAAGTTTCAGAAGCCCTTTTCGGCCGGGATCTCTCCCTCAGGGTGTCGGGATGCCTCTGCCCACCCCTCCTCCGTGGGCCCTCCTCCAGGCCCCGCCATGCTTGTCACGGGGGTCCCCCTTCCCGAGGCCTTGGTTCCCATCCTCCTTGGCCTGGGGCCTCACTCACTACCTTTTCTGTCCACTTCAGCTCCTTCAGTCTCTCCCTCTCCTCTTGGTCTACATTTTCAAGTCTTTCTTGAGTTACTATCACAAGCCTACCTTTATTTTTTACCCCACTATGCTATGCTACTCAGATTCTATTTTTTTTTTTCCTTTAATAGGACACAAACTTCTTGGGAAACATTTTCAACTAAATATATTTTACCAACTAATAAATAATTACTAAATATATGTTTGTATGTATATAAATATAGAGGATAGCTAACATATTTTACTACACAAGCAACAAAATATTTCACAAATATCCATTTTCTGAGCATGTTCCTTTTAATACCTGTTTTCTACGTTGACGATGTTAGTGAAATATTTTACCCCAAACTCACTGTGGAGTCCAGTCGCGGTTTGTCGGTTTTTCTCCCGCTGGCCTTCTCGTGCACCCAGGACTGGACTTGTGATCAGCTGGAGACAGAAACCTCTCCATCTTCCTAGGACCATGGCCTCATGTTCTGGGTCCAACCCAGGGCTTGGCAAACTTCTTCTGTGAAGGGCCGGGTAGTAACCATTTTCAGCTTCGAGGACCATATGGTTACTGTCTCAACTACTTGGTTCTGCCCTTATAGCAAGAAAGCAGCCAGAGACGATATGTAAACAAGTTGGTACAGCTGGGCGCCCATGAAGCTTTGTTTACAGAAGCTGGCACTGGCCTGCAGGCTCTGGTTTGCAGACCCCTGGTCTAGCTGAACTCCAGCTCTTTCTTATTAACCCAGGTGACACATCCATTTCCCCATTTGCGGTAGACTGAAGCAAGGCACCCCGAGAAACGGCCACGTGCTAATCCCTAGATCCTGTGAATGTCGCCATATGGCGAGAGAAAGAGAGAAGAAGGGAGAGAAGAGGGGTGGGGAGCAGGGGGCGGTGGTCTTTGCAGATGTGATTAGAGATCTTGAGATGCTGAGAGCATTCTGAGTAATTCAGGTAGACCCCCAATGCAGGCACATTTATTCTTACAAGAGTGGGGCAGAGGGGTGTTTGATGACATGTCCAGACAGAACAGGAGTAGGCTCACAGAGCACAGAGGGAGAGCCGGTAGTTAGGAGCCTAGAGAACAAGGCTGCCCGCAGACACCAGAAACTGGAGGTGAGCCTGGGGAATCTATCCTGGAGCCTTCCAGGGCCAAGCAGCCGTGCGTGTGTCTGTGTGTGTGTGTGTGTGTGTGTGTG
>SJYV01030330.1:2423670-2440428 GCA_006410875.1 Neotragus pygmaeus | reverse complement strand
GGGGAGATTTTGCCTGAGGAGATTTCTGTGGGGTTGGAAAGCAGAAACTCCTTTGCTTTGAGGGTGGGGCTCCTTTTACAGAAGAGAAATCGGAGGCAGGAGCCTGCCCCTGCTGTGCATGTTTCTGGATTTAGAAGGGGAAAGGGGTCTTGTGTCCCTCCCACCCTGGGACACTGAGCCTTGAAGGAGCCTGGCTGAACCTACCACGTGGAATTGGAGCGGCTGCTTCTGGAAGATCCTTACAGACTTTGGGAATGACAAAGTCAGGGCTGAGATTGCATTTCCCATCATACCGCCCAACCAGGTTTCAGGGAGGGCCTGAGCTGCCTCGGTTACAGAAAATAAAGTCACATTCCTGCCCACTTCATTCTGTGGCTGAAAGGCATGCCTTCTACAGTAATTATATGTATTGTTTTATATAAAATGCCCTGAGTCTGACTGATCAACTTCCAATTTGCCAAAGTATCAAAGCAGATGTGCTTATAAACCGATTTTAATGGAAACACTATGATTTGGGAAAGTGGAAAAGTATACCTAGGCACCTAGATGTCTGTTTCTCCCTTCATTAGTTAATTTATTTTGTATTTAATGATGTTAGTTTATATTTCGAAGTAGAACAACAAGGAAAAAAACATTTTGTAATGCAGAAAGCCATAGTTTTAAAATGTAAAAATATCTTGAAAATCCTCTTGTAATCTATTTTATATTTTTTATAAGAGCATTTAATTACAAGAACATGGACATAGAAGGGTTTTAAATATTTTTGTTGAATGGCTGAGCTAACGAAGGAAAAGGCATTCCAGGCATTCTGCAAATTGGTTTATTGGCGTGTACAGTGGCACGAAGTTTGGGGGAGTGGTTTGACAACATCTTAAAGTGGTTAGAGAGTGGTTAGCAAACATCTTAAAATTATTCATCGCTTTTGACTCAGAAACCCCATTTCTAGATATTTATGCGGAGGAAATAATTACAGACATATGCAACAATTAAGAGGAAGAATGCTTGGCTGAGTGAGGGTTTTTTTAAAATAACATTAAACAATGTAAAGAATATTAAAAGTCCCAAAACAATGCTCTGGCCAGATGAGCATGGTCCATCATATAATGAGATGCAGTGCAATAGTTATACTTTATATCTGTATTGTCTATCTTTTTGGTATACTTTCAAGATAAATTCAGGTATTTAAACTTACAAACTACTTCCTTGGTGGCTCAGATGGTGAAAAATCTGCCCACAATGCAGGAGATCTGGGTTTGATCCCTGGGTCGGGAATTTCCCCTGGAGGAGGGCATGGCAAACCCACTCCACTGTTCTTGCCTGGAGAATCCCATGGACCCGGGAGCCTGGCAGGCTACAGTCCACGGGGTTGCGAAGAGTCGAACACGACTGAGCATGAGGTTGGCCCTCTGTTAGAGCTCCTCTGATACTTTCTCACGATTAGACTGGGGCTTTAATAATACATTAAAAAATTCATTTCCTCTAGCTTCCCCTTCAAAAACATAATCCATGCCCTCAAATATCACAAAACTCCCAAGTCTTAACCCTGGGCAATGTTTTGTGTTTTCTCATTCATTGACAAATATGCAAAATGACACTAAATACTCCCGCCGCAGACCTCTCCACTAGTAACTTAACCCCTTGGTGCGAATAAACATCCCACTTAACGCAAGTCCCATCAGTGGACGAGCCGGAAGCCGGCTCTCTGGCCCCTGGGTTAGAGGACACTGATCAGCAGCCTCCCTTCTCCTCCAGGGTTTCAATTTTAACACAGCCGGAAACTTGCTGGTTGAAAGTGTTTTGTTGCCGTTTGGTTCCTATCTCCATTAGCCTCCTCGCTTTCTGACTTTGACAGGAGTCTCAGGCTTGAACGGAATGTAAACACTTGGAGACAAGCACCTAATTATTTTCTTCTTCCTCAACATCGTCACTTGTAAAAAGAAGGTATGGTTTTAAAGGGTCAGTATTACTACACGATGAGGAACAAAACTTTTCATAAAAGTTGTCCAAATCCCATGGCTGGCTGGTGGTTTGGGGTGTGCTCTGGCGGGAAGCGCTTCTCCGGTTCCTGGAAGCTCACCCTTTATCAGATGAGAGTGAACTTTTTTTCTGCTCCACGGGTCCTTAAGAAAACTTCCAGTTGATTTCGCAGCAGAGGTCCAGGACTACGGTTTAGTTAGAAGACCAAAAAAAGAAGTTTTGCTGTTTAAAATGAACATCGATGCTCTTTCTAAGCATCTCTCTCACCACCTGGTAGGCTGAGTTCTGCAGCATCCTTGAATCTTAGCTGCAGACCAGTGTGGAGAAATTCTGGAAAGGAGAGAGAATTAATAGAGCTGACTTCTGAAGGAGGATGTCTGTAACAGAATTTGTATCAGAAGGGAAATGGAACTGGACCAGTCCTGATTCAAGAGATGATTTAGGGGCTTGGATCCTGCACTCGGGGATGGGCATGGTAAGAATTCCCCTGGGTATTAGCATCAAGGCCAGGCAGTCAAGTGTGTGGACAGAAATTCTAAAATCAGTGAAACACCCTAGCACATCAGAATGCTGAGGCAATAATCCAGATACCAGAAACAAAGCAATCAGTGCAGGACTGGTTATAAATCGACAGCAGGGTGAGCTTGCAAAAAGGCTCCGTGTCCTACAGTGCAGCAATGGGAATTACGGATCCCTGACTTCTTATATTTATTTCAAATATTGTTCCTGATTTGTTATTTCAGTAATATTTTGACACGTACCTATTCATTTTGAATTAATACCATCTTACGATCTTCTCTACTTTTTCTTTGAACTTACGCATTCTGGAGAGGTTCCCTGGTAATGCAGCTGGTAAAGAATCCACCCACAATGCAGAAGACCCCAGTTCGATTCTTGAATCAGGAAGATCCCCTGGAGAAGGCTAGCCACTCTGGTATCCTTGGGCTTCCCTGGTGGCTCAGATGGTGAAGAATCTGCTTGCAATGTGGGAGACCTGGGTTTGATCCCTGGGTTGGGAAGATCTCCTGGAGAAGTGAACGGCTACCCACTCCAGTATTCAGGCCTGGAGAATCCCATGGACAGAGGAGGTCACAGAGTCGGACATGACTGAGTGACTTTAATTTTCACCACAAATCAGAGAATTATTCACTGATAGTTTTTATTTGTGAAGATCATACCCTATGATATGAAAATAGTTTAAACAAGATCAAGTGTGATCTCACTAATGTGATTCAAAAGGACTGTTCTGTAAACATGTTTACTCTTCGGGTGCACTTGTAAGTATGTCAAGAAAGTTATATATCCTTTGGACACAAAGATGTCTTACTTGCTTTCAAAGTTATTTTATTAAACATTAGAAGTAACAATAATAAATAGATTTTCAAATGGCATTGACAGGATCATACTTTTTATATTACTTCTTTAGGTTAAGATATACTTTTAAAATGGCAGGTAAATTTAATCTTTTATAAGAAGATTATTTTCGTCTTCCATAAAATATTTTTCCACATTAACATTTCAACTCGGGAAAGGGAGATGAGAATGGCCACTATGAGAAAATCTTTCTGTTAGAATATGAGGGATGACATGAAAACATCTCATTGGATTTAGGACAATTCAGACAGAACATGTCCCTCTTGGAGACCTACTCCAGGGCTTTGATGCACATCTATCCAAATGGCAGTGATGTTATTTTTATTTTGTCTTCAGTACTTTAGATTTTCCCATTCCTTCAAATGTGACACATGGTGTAATTGTTGACAGTTTATGTGATATAGTCTCAGATCTAATTCATGGGACTTTTTATGTAAGTGCTTAATGATACATTTGAAGAGATGCTATTGACTTGAGAGAACATAGGTCGTTCTTGGAAACATTAATTCGATTTTAATATAACTTCCCCCATCAGGTTACAGTTGATTTCTTACCTTGGGAACATCCTAAGTGAGTTTAATTCACTCCCATTTTAAAGTTTTTGCATTTAGCTTCATGAAGCAGAGATTTTGCAAATGGCCACGAAACAGAGCCATACTCTAAAAATTAACTCTTTGAATGTAACCTCATTTATCTGACTTTTTATGTCAGAGATTATAATGCAGAATATGCAGTTTTAAAATACATGTTTAAAAGCACTTCCTTGAAGGGATTGTTCATCACATGTAAATTTCATTTTTTAACCTTCAGAACATTAAAATGACATTTCTTCTCTGTTTTACAAAATAACATTCTTGTACATCTGTTAAATATACCCTCTGACTTTCAGGGACTGTTTGGTCTGGGGTCAAATTCTGCATCCTCTTAAGTATCTGTATTGTTATGTTCGTTTTGTCTTGTTGCTTGAAAAGAAAATGAAGATCTTCACTGTCATTTGTTCTGAAAACAAGTACCCAAGTGTGTTTAACAAGAAACATCAAGGATGTAACTTCTGCCCTGCTGGTTTGAAAATCCAAAATCTTCTTTGCAAATAGAGTCATTCTTTGGTTACAACTGGATCAAAAAGTAACAAGTCTTGTCTAGCTTTTTAGCCTAAATCCTCACCCAGCCTCTCCCAGATTAACCCTGTTGTGCCTGGATTAACCTCTCAGAAGCCAGGTATTGTTTCCCTTCATTACATTTATCCCCATGTCCCCTGTTGTCTTCGCTTTTCATTAGGGGGAAGAAACAAGGGAGGCTTTAAACCACCATAAGCTTTCCAGCTTGGAGGATCTGTTTGAGCTTCATACTTGCCACTTGCTTCCCATTCCAGCGTAAACATTCATTTGGAATCCAATAACCTTGTCAATAGACATCATTAACACGGAGTGCTGAGCAGGCTGTGCACGCCGATACCAGTGAAGTCTCATTAGCTGTCCAAAACCTAGAGCCAGAGATGACAGTTTTGCAACTGAATTAATGGTCCGTTGACCCATTTGTTATAAACAAATTGCAGTGAGGATTAGCGTTTGAGAACCATAGTGGTTTTAAAATGACGGATTTAGAAAAGTACGGTGCGTCCCCCAGAGCCTGTCAACAGACAGTGATTTATAATACATTGCATTCTTTCGTTTTCTACCAAATCTCTTAAACAGATCGGAATATTACACGCAGTTAACATAAATTTGTTGGCAGACCACTGGATTGCAAAAGACAGGTAAGCACAGCTTGGTGCTGGCTGCGGAGAGGAGCTGCTTCCCTCTCACCTCCGGTTACCGCTGCAGCCAGGACAGCTCTTCCCGACTTTCTGCCAAAGGAAATTCGACGTTGAATTAGAAAAGCCTTGAGCAGAGATCTCCGAACTAAGTCCTGGGTAAGGACGCGAGTGATGTTATTTTCCTTAGAAATGGCGCGACAAAGAATCAATGCTGGGAGCCTTCTAGATGCCGTAATGTGATTTACTAGGTGAGTCCGCCAGGCAGTGACTGGTTAAGACTTTCTGAGCCTTGCTGAGCTCACCATACAAGCCTTGCTTTTCTATTTACATGCGAATTTAATCTGGACATAAGTTTAGAAGCCTCCAAGGATCAGTCTCCCTGTCATGATCAAGTAAAAGCACAAACCTGAGATCTTGAGATCCTGGATTATTCTTGGTTTTCTGTTTTATAGCTTTTTCTGTTCCCTTCTTCTGATAACAGTGTAGAGAGCCTGGGGCTTTTACTTCATCTCTGAAAACGATTCTTGAATGCAAATGTATAGTTAGGTGCTAGAGGTAAGGACTCATGGGGATTTCTGGGAAAGGCAGTCACTTATTATTATTATTCATATTAACAGGCTATCCAAAAGGAAAGCAAGACTCCTACATTCTTTCCCCAGTATATAAAGTGAATCTTTTTGTGTATTTCAACCTCACTGCTTTCATCAGAAAGAACATTCGGGGTTTGAGGCTGGGGCTAGAACCAGCTCCATAATTTGTGGGGTCCAGAAATCCCATGGACAGAGGAACCTGGTGGGCTACAGTCCATGAGGTCACAAAGAGTCAGACGCGACTGAGTGACTCACCAACAAGAGTAACTTATTGAAGATTTCAGGGCTAGCAACAGCAGAGCATTAGACCCAGCACAGGGCCCATTCTAGGGTTCACGGCGCCAGGCCCGGCTGGAGCCAGATCTCAGTTATTCAGTGGCCTTTGCTTAAGCGGCCTGAGGAATGCCCAACTCGATCTCAAATCCCAGCCACTCCAGCTTAGGAGGCTTCCGAAGGAATCAGAAACATAAGAGACAATGGGTGAAAAGGAACGTTCGGTACACATCCTATTCTTTGCTGGGGTTTGCACAAAATCTGCGGAGCACTTTGGTACACCGGGCTAGGGAACGCGGCCTGATTTAAAGCCGCAGTCTCCTCTTCATGACACTAAGCACAGACCCAGTCTTAGAATCTTCCCACTTCACTCCCTGCCGACCCAGGCTGACTTCCCCCGAGAATGGAGGAGATGAAAAAATCCGTACGCTAACAGCAGAGCTCGAGGTCACAGAGAGAAAGCAAGCTGGCCTTGAGGGTGGGAGGCAGCCTTAGCCCAGGGGACACTTCTGGCCGCAAAGAACCAAGATGACCCCACGCTGCTGAGCACAGTGTATCTGTCCATACAGCGCCCTTGCCCATGGTGCAGTTGGTCGCGGAGTTTGAGCGGATGCTTTAATATTCTGCACAGAGCTGAGCAGGTTGAGGGAAGAGAGGATACAAGAGTCATTCCCACTCCTGCCACCCTTGAGTGCAGTCAGGGAAAAAATGGAGAAAAAACAATTCATTTCTATTAAGCATTTTTCCAATGAAGGCTATTAGACTCCCACAACTCTAGGAAAATAGCAGATGCTTGCTGAAGAAACTACTAAAAAGTAACTTCTATTAAGCATTTTTCCAGTGAAAGGGTATTAAACTCTCACAACTCTAGGAAAATAACCCACGTTCTCTGAAGAAAATATGAAAAACAAAAGCCAAGGATTAAAAAACAAAACAAAACAAAACACATCGAATCTCCTGCTGCCTCAGAAGGCAAATATAAGTGGTGTCACACTTTGGAGCGTATCTATTCTTACCTTTGTTGCATGCCTTTATGAGTATACATGTACGTTTATACAAACGGACGCTAGGCTATATATAGCCTACTCCTTAGCTTAGCAATATATCATGAGTGTCTTTATATAAAATGCTTTTATGTTAAGGAGTTCAATTGTGTATGTCAACTTTAAAAAAGTGTTTAAAGTACATCAGGGCTTTGATTATAAAACTACCTATTTTAGAAACTGTAAAAGATAGAATAAAATTCTAGTCGTAGCCTGAATTGAAGTTGGGAGTTTACTTGGCATGAAAATGTAGCATGAAAGTGGAAATTTAGCCAAGCCAAGTCAACGTCAGTAATGTATATGTATGGCATACTCAGGCAAAGCAGGTTGCGGTAGCTGGTGATTAGTGTACTGTGCTCAGTTGTTCTCTTGTGGTCTGACTCTTTGCAACACTGGACTGTAGCCCGCCAGGCTCCTCTGTCCATGGGATTTCCTAGGCAAGAATACTGGAGTGGGTTGCCATTTCCTCCTCCAGGGGATCTTCCCAACCCAAGGCTTGAACCTGTGTCTCCTGCATTGCAGGCGGATTCTTTACCGATTGAGCCAAAGGGGAAACCCCCAACAAGGTAGATGCATTTAAAAGTTAATCAAATGAGTAACTCCCACATACAGCTGTCATTCCATTACATAAATCTAAATGAAAGATAATGAACTGGTGTGAGTACCTATTCTACAAATACATATATTTAATGCCGATTTACCTGTTATCAGTTCAGTTCAGTTCAGTTGCTCAGTCGTGTCCGACTCTTTGCGACCCATATGATCATTTAAGTTCAAGAAAAGCACAGTTTGATAGCCATTCAGTGGAACTGACATCTCTTCTCATTATTTCATCCTCATCAAGACCCTGAAAAAGGAAATCTTTCTCTTTCCTCTTTAAAAAATTCATTTTTTTCAATTCCTCTTTCAGTTCTTAGAATCTTTTGAAATACTGATGCACAGGAAAGATGGATGCACCTTCCAAGGGAAGAAGCTTCCTTTTTAGATGCAAGGGAGTTCCGACGAGTACCTGTGACGCATCTACGGAGTGTCACTGAGACACCATTTTCAGCACAGACAACCTTTTGAACAAGATTAATCCCTTTTTCTTCCCTCTGAGCCTGAGCTTCTCGTCCGGGAGAAGTGAAGGGTCCATGAGTTTCTGCTCTCATTGTTATGATCTTTGTATCTCCAAAGGCACTGATGAATGGACCGTGAACCTGAGACAGAAGAAGAGTGCCGGGCGCCCCCAGCTAAGCCCTGTGGCTCAGCAGTCTTGCTGCGCTGAGAGCCCACCTCTGGACACGGGGCAGTTGCCGTGATCGAATTGGCTGTTGGATACGTGCATGAGCCAGTGGAGGCTGATTTCAGCACACAGGTCTATGGAGGCAAATTTTGGGAGCGGGGACTAAAATAAGATTAAGAAATATTTAAAGCAACTCGCAATGCATTTTGTAACAGGTGTCTCTTAATGTAAGAATATTTCGTGTATCATATTGCCTGGGTAGAAACAGAATATGTTGGAATCAGGAGGGCCTACTTCACTCATCAGGACTCTTGAAGGCGTGGAAAGAAGGGTCCATGCTGTTGACTTTTTTTGTGATGAGGGAGTGCTCTGGAGTGGATTTGGGGAAAGTGAAAGTGAAAGTCGCTCTGTCGTGTCCGACTCTTTGCGACCCCATGGACAGTAGCCTGCCAGGCTCCCCTGTCCGTGGAATTCTCAAAGCCAGAATACTGGAGTGGGTAGCCATTTTTGTCTCCAGGGGATCTTCCCAACCCAGGGATCGAACCCAGGTCTGCTGCATTGCAGGTGGATTCTTTACCGTCTGAACCACCAGGGAGCCCCAGGAATTGGGGAGACTTGTGCATAGAATAGCCTTCCCATGTGGCACAGAGATGTGTATAAGAGACAGGCACACAGGTCTATGGAGGCAAATTTTGGGAGCGGGGACTAAAATAAGATTAAGAAATATTTAAAGCAACTCGCAATGCATTTTGTAACAGGTGTCTCTTAATGTAAGAATATTTCGTGTATCATATTGCCTGGGTAGAAACAGAATATGTTGGAATCAGGAGGGCCTACTTCACTCATCAGGACTCTTGAAGGCGTGGAAAGAAGGGTCCATGCTGTTGACTTTTTTTGTGATGAGGGAGTGCTCTGGAGTGGATTTGGGGAAAGTGAAAGTGAAAGTCGCTCTGTCGTGTCCGACTCTTTGCGACCCCATGGACAGTAGCCTGCCAGGCTCCCCTGTCCGTGGAATTCTCAAAGCCAGAATACTGGAGTGGGTAGCCATTTTTGTCTCCAGGGGATCTTCCCAACCCAGGGATCGAACCCAGGTCTGCTGCATTGCAGGTGGATTCTTTACCGTCTGAACCACCAGGGAGCCCCAGGAATTGGGGAGACTTGTGCATAGAATAGCCTTCCCATGTGGCACAGGCTTCCCAGGCGATGTTAGTGGTGAAGAACCCGCCTGCCGTTGCAGGAGACATGAGACAGAGTTCAGTCCCCAGGTTGGGAAGATCCCCTGGAGGAAGAAATGGCAACCCACTCCAGTATTCTTGCCTGGGAAATCCCATAGCCAGAGGAGCCTGGTGGGCTACAGTCCACGGGGTTGCAGAGTCGGACACGATGGAGTGGCTGAGCATGCACGCGTGTGCACAGAACGATACTGCAGGTTTCGTGACGTGAAGAGGAAACTCACCGAAACACCGCTCCTGAGAACGCCTTGGCTATGGCTTCGCCTGTCGTTTCTTTCTTTGGAATGACATTCAAATGAAATTTTAAAGTGTTGTTGAGCACATGTTGCTTTCCTTTCCTTCAGCTCATCAGTGCTTCACAGAAAAAAGTCTGGAAGGTGTCAGCGGAGGGGAGACAACTTAGCCAGCGTCTTTTCTTAGGTTACTATCCCCTCATCCTTTTTCAGAGCCTGGAACACTTTCCTCTTCTCGTTGGAAATGTTTATACGTCTGCCTGGCATGTCAAACGTGGTAGAAAGAACAGTTTGACCCCATCAGTGTCATTTTGCACAATAAAGAAAGCTGAAGAGAATGTGTAATCTATTAACTTTGTGAAAAAAACAAATCTCTGAGTTATAGATTATAATTATTTGCATGTGATTCCTTTCTAAAGGTTTTTAAGATCTATTTGCTTTGTCTTTCTTTATCCAGAAACCAATTAAAAATAAAATTAAGGTTACTTGTTTTTTCATTAAATTGAGTATAGAACCTTATGGTTTAGCATAACTACCATAACTAGCCTACCTACCATGACGTGGTAGTGGTTACACCATAATGTAGTGGTCATGGTATACTGTTATAAAATACATATTATTTTTTGTGTATGGAAATGTCTATAAGGAAGGAAAGTGAAATCTCTCAGTTGTGTCCGACTCTTTGTGACCCCATGGACCGTGACCTACCATGCTCCTCCGTCCATGGGATTTTCCAGGCAAGACTACTGGAGTGGGTTGCCATCCCCTTCTTCAGAGGATCTTTCTGACCCAGGGATCAAACCCAGGTCTGCAGCATTGTAGGTAGACGCTTTACCATCTGAGACACCAGGGAAGCTGGAGGTGTCTATAGACAGCACATAATATTTTGGGGATTAAGAGGAATTACAGTCCAGTTTCAAAATGCAGCAGGGCTAGTCAGAGGGGCCCAGGAATGATGAGTTTAGAAGTCATCAGGGGCTGAGCATTGGTTTACACCAATAACTCGGAGAAGCCTGCCCTTACACCAAGCATAGCAAGGTGGCTGCCCAGAGCGGATCCAGGGCTGTGACCACCAACCCTGTGCAGCCAGGATCCTAGGCCTGAAATGAACAACGAGCATGTTTCTGTGCTGCTAATCAGTTCAGTTCAGTCTCTCAGTCGTGTCCGACTCTTCACGACCCCATGAATCGCAGCCCGCCAGGCCTCCCTGTCCATCACCAACTCCCAGAGTTCACTCAGACTCACATCCATTGAGTTAGTGATGCCATTCAGCCATCTCATCCTCTGTCGTCCCCTTCTCCTCCTGCCCCCAATCCTTCCCAGCATCAGAGTCTTTTCCAATGAGTCAACTCTTCGCATGAGGTGGCCAAAGTACTGGAGTTTCAGCTTTAGCATCATTCCTTCCAAAGAAATTCCAGGGCTGATCTCCTTCAGAATGGACTGGTTGGATCTCCTTGCAGTCCAAGGGACTCTCAAGAGTCTTCTCCAACACCACAGTTAAAAAACATCAATTCTTCGGCGCTCAGCTTTCTTCACAGTCCATACATGACCACAGGAAAAACCATAGCCTTGACTAGACGGACCTTAGTCAGCAAAGTAATGTCTCTGTTTTTGAATATACTATCTAGGTTGGTCATAACTTTTCTTCCAAGGAGTAAGCATCTTTTAACTTTCCTTTAGGCACCCTTAAAAATGCCCACACCTCTATCTATCTGTGTATCTATCCACCCATCTATCTATTCTCTACCTACCTATCAACACATGTATATATGTATACATAGGTACGGAGAGATAGGTACCTATTCATCATTTCTATAAGTCTACACTGAACTAAACTAAACTGAATACATAATATTTCTATGTGCATAGGCATATACACATGTATTTGTTTATGCCAACTTTTAGAAAGGGATTTTGATTTTTGCTGTTAAAGATGAAGTGAGCACTGTATACATTGTTTCATCACAAACATGTGTCAGTGTTGAATGTCTGCACCTAAGGCCAGCCTCTCTACAATGATTTGCCCTACAGAAAAAGAGAAAAGGTATGAACGGATAATATAGATATAGGCATGGATGTCTATCTTCCCAGGTGGCTCAGTGATAAAGAGTCTCCCTGCCAATACAGGAGACACAAGAGATGTGGGTTTGTTTGATCCCTGAGTCGGGAAGATCCTCTGGAGTAGGAAATGGAAAATGGAAACCCACTCCAGTATTCCTGACTGGGAAATTTCACGGACAGAGGAGCATGGTGGGCCATAGTCCATTAGGTTGCGAAGAGTCAGACATGACTGAGCACACACACACACACACACGCACGCACACGCACACACTTCTTTCTCCCATTCCATCTTGAAACCTGAAGAGGGAAGGCAAAAAATCNGCAATCTTGATTCCAGCTTGTGCTTCTTCCAGCCCAGCATTTCTCATGATGTACTCTGCATGTAAGTTAAATAAGCAGGGTGACAATATACAGCCTTGGCATATTCCTTTTCCTATTTGGAACCAGTCTGTTGTTCCATGTCCAATTCTAACTGTTGCTTCCTGACCTGCATACAGATTTCTCAAGAGGCAGGTCAAGTGGTCTGGTATTCCCATCTCTTTCAGAATTTTCCACAGTTTATTGTGATCCCAACTAGGGACCAAACCCCCATTCCCTGCATTGGAAGGTGAAGTCTTAGCCACTGGACTATCAGGGAAGTCCCTCAGATGCCCTTTAGTTCAGTTCAGTTCAGTTCAGTCTCTCAGTCGTGTCTGACTCTTTGCAACCCCATGGACTGCAGCACGCCAGGCCTCCCTGTCCATCACCAACTCCTGGAGTCCACTCAGACTCATGTCTGTAATGCCTGTAGAACAAGGTTTTTACACCATGCTTTTGCAAAAATGAAAGATCGTGCTTTTGTTTCCTATCTAGGCTTTTTCTGGAACATTAATATAAATCAGTCTCCCCAGATAGAACGTAGAAATAGAGTAGAGCAGGAAAGGACAGTGTGTTATTTCTAACAAGGTGGAAGATTCATCTGAGATGACAGAAACCCCAGGTAACGGCGAGTCTCTGAGGATCCATGTGTCAGAGCCAGCTAGCTGATTGGTGGGTGTAGATGAACTATAGCTTATTATCAACACTTACACTCCCTTTTGAATTGAAAATGAGGCAATTAAAAGTTACTAAATCCCTTGTTTTGTTGCTTCTGGTCCCTTTGGGTTTGCCATAGCTCCAGTTTTGTGGCTCTTATTTTGAGAAGCCCTGTCTGCAAATTTAAAAGTTCCTAGACTCTATTTTGAAATGGGCTTCATTCCAGAAAAACGTTTTACTTTATTATTTTCCCCTCCCTCTGGGAATGTCTTGACAAACATCTAAAACCACGGACTTCCTGAAGCCTAATCTTCTTGCTGGGTCACATGAGCCTTTTCAGTTTCTATCTGGAGAGGACTCTCTGATAACTGCAGTTTTGGCTGGCGGGGAACTGGAGAAAATCTTGTTGCCTCAGCGTTGACAATGAGTGGAATTTCAGTGCTGTGTGGTTATTTGCTTAACACAATAGGCGTGGGTGCAGATTGAACTCAAAAGTGTCAAACAGACTGTGTGGGAAAAGTCTTTATGACTGCAACTGAATCAACAAACACTTGTGAATGCAGAAACGCTGACAAGACTGCAGCAAGCAGCTTGGCCAACTTCAGTTCCCATTCAAAGATTAAACCAGATGAAAAAGATCTCTATGAAGAAATGGTTGAAGTGAAGTGATGTCCAACTCAGTCGTGTCCAACTCTTTGCGACCTCATGGACTATAGCCTGCCAGGCTCCTCTGTCCATAGGATTCTCCAGGCAAGAATACTGGAGTGGCTGCCAATGCCTTTCTCCAGGGGATCTTCCTAACTCAGGGATTGAAACTGGGTCTCCTGCACTGCAGGCAGATTCTTTACCATCTAAGCCCCCAGGGAAATCCCAAACTCTTCTATTAGAATTTCTTAAATGTTTTCAAGCAGTTAGCCTGGTCTGGTGAAGAAATGGTTAAACATGGAAGACAACTGGAATCTGCAAACGAAGGGAAAAAAAGAAAAACCCAGAAGAGTCAGTGAAATGAAACATTAGCAACACAAAACAATATGCAATTAATAAAACCTGTCTCAGAAGTAGGTTTGTTACCAGGTGGAAACCACAAAAGGACCAATGATCAAAGGAGATGCTGGAGTCCTCAGTCTCATTACTCATAGGCATCCTGAAGTGTAAGGCAAACTGATTAGATCACATGGGGATGGTCTGTCTTCCGATATTTTTAAGCTTTTGGCTCTGTTGGGGAAATAGTTTCCAAGTGTATATGAATTTCATTGAGCCTGGTGTTTCTGAGTTTATTGGCCAGACTTAGCTTTTCAGATATTCCTTGAAGAAATCACCACCTTACGTCACACTGGGTTCTGACCCAGGAAGGCTCATGAGGTCACGGGGTCAAAAGCAAGAGTGGACAAGGAGCCAGGAGGCAGAGGATCTGGGCTGCCCCACCAGTGTTGGACCTGTCTGTTTAGTGCCCTGAGTCTCAGTTCTCTTGTTGATGAAACCCAGGTCTCAGTTGATGACTCATCTGCTTCGTGAGGTTATGGAGAGGTATCAAAGCTAATTATACACATGCTCGCACACTCACACATGCACACACTTACCCCCACCTCCACCCCCCACCCCCCCAAGAAGCACTTTACTACTTTAGTCAACAGAAGGAGACTTTCCGGAGGTTCCAGGGCCCTGAGATTTGGGCAGGAACCCGCCCCGCAGGAGAAGGAGAAGTTGTGGAGGAATTACACGGTGCAAGTGGTCAAAATGAAAGCGGACATAATACATTCTTTTTTTCTTGGATGTGAAGTTTGTTTTATTTATTTTTTTAACTTCTTATTTTGTACGGGAGTATAGCCAATTAGGGGCTTCCCGGGTGGCTCAGTGGTAAAGAATCTGCTGGCAATGCAGCACCTGCAGTTTCCATCCCTGGGTTGGGAAGATCCCCTAGATATAGCACATGGTAATCCACTCCAGTGTTCTTGCCTGGAGAATCCCACGTTCAGAAGAACCTGGCTGGCTACAGTCTATGGGGATGTAGGGACATGACTGAAATGACTGAGCATGCACAGAGCTGATTGACAGTGTCGTGGTCGTTTCAGATGCAAAGCAAAGGGACTCAGCCATGTGTATCCATGTATCTATTGGGACTACCATCCCATTTAAGTTTATTTTTTTAATAAAAAAAATTTCTTTACAATGTTGTGTTGGTTTCTGCGGTACAACGTGAATCAGCCAACTATACACATATTCCATCTCTCTGGGCTTCGTACGTGGCACGAGTAGTAAAGAAGCCGCCTGCCAATGCCGGACACAGAAGAGACCTGAGGGCTGATCCCCGGGGAGGGAAGATCCCCTGGAGGAGGGCATGGCAACGCACTCCAGTGTTCTTGCCTGGAGAATCCCATGGACAGAGGAGCCTGGCGGGCTACAGTCCCTGAGGTCACAGAGAGTCAGAAGTGACTGAGCGACTCGGCACTCACCCGTGCACACCCGTCCTTCTTGAGCCTTCGTCCCTTTCCCTCCTCCCACCCCTCCGGGTCAGCACAGAGCCCCCTTCCCACCAACCAGCCATTCTATGCATGAGAGTGTGTGTCCTGACACTGCCCTCTCCACTTTCCCTCACTCCCCCTCCCCCTGTGTCTACAAGTCCATTCTCTACATCTGTCTCCACTCCTTCCCTGCAAACAGGCTGATCAATGCCATTTTTCTAGATTGCATATTTATGTGTTAATATACAGTCCATGGGGTCACTGAAGGTTGGACACGACTGAGCGACTTCACTTTCACTTTTCACTTTCGTGCACTGGAGAAGGAAATGGCACCCCACTCCAGTGTTCTTGCCTGGAGAACCCCAGGGACGGGGGAGCCTCATGGGTTGCTGTCTATGGGGTCACACAGAGTGGGACATGACTGAAGCAACTTAGCAGCAGCAGCAGCAGACTATATTTGCTTTTCTCTTTCTGACTTACCTCACTCTGTATAATAGGCTCTAGGTTCATCCACTTCACTAGAACGGACCCAGTTTTGTTCTTTTCTGTGGCTGAGTAATATTCCATTGTATCTGTGCACCACATCTTGTTGTCCATTCATCTGTGGATGGCCATTTGGGGTGTTTTCACGTCTTGCTTATATTAAATAGTGATGCAGTGAACACTGGGGCACATGTGTCTTCTAGAATTACGGTTTTCTCAGGGTATACGCCCAGTAGTGGGATTGCTGGGTCATATGGTAGTTTTATTCCTAGTTTTTAAAATAATCTCCATACTACTCTCCATAATGGCTGTATCACTCCCACCAACAGTGTAGGAGGGTTACATTTTCTCCACTTCCTCTCTAGCAGATTGGAAGCCTGTAACTGAGGGATAAACAGAAGACTGATGGAGTGAAAGTAACCTGTATCCAATGGAGAAGACCTGGAAGCAAAGATGAAAGACCCTAAAAAGCATCCAGAACAGTGGGACTCAGAATTGGTCACGAGGAAGCAGAGACTAGCAGGAAACTCAGGGTCTTCGGGGTCACAAGCGCTGAGGTTCCCTCCCCGCCTCGTGGCTCTGGGCAGCAGGTGTGCGCTCGGCCAGCCTCAGCTTTCACACCTGCAGCAGAGCTCACTCTGTGGGCTTCCTGTCTGACTCGACACAGACCGCGCAGCCCTCTGGAGGCACGCGGTGGGGTCGGTCTTGCTGGATGAGCCCCGCCCCATTTTGCAAGTGAGAAAAATCAATCCAAAAAAGGCCTAATGTGGTGAAATCCAGTGGCAGTCTGTTCCACCACCATCTTTAAATTTTATTTATTTACTTGGCTGTGCTGGGTCTTCACGGCCGCGGGGGCTTTTCTCTAGCTGTGGAGAGCGGGGGTTGCCCTTTGCAGCCGTGTGTGTGCTCATGGCAGTGGCTTCCCTCGCTGCAAAGCGTGGGCGCTGGGGCTCGGGGCGCAGTAGCTGTGGCCTGAGGGCTTGGTAGCTGTGGTTCATGGGCTCCAGAGCCCAGGTTCCGGAGAAGGCAATGGCA
>SJYV01030330.1:2406191-2423570 GCA_006410875.1 Neotragus pygmaeus | reverse complement strand
AAAAAAAAAAAAAAAAACCCACAAACAAACAAGGGAAGAGTGTTAGCAAGAGACTGCAGTTGAATCAGATGTCAGTGTCTAGATTAGAAGGAGACTCTTTGTATCGCTTTGGGGAGGTGAGTTTGGTGTATTGCATCCACGTGCATGGGGGAGGTGGCCTTTTTCTGTGTTTCATGGCTGTGCAAACCTGCTGGTTAAGTCAACTGATTTCTTGGACTCAGTGGGTGTAAATAAAGTCACCAATTAAATCTTTAATGAAATGTTTCATACAATTCATGTGTGACTATCTAACGCAGGACAAGGATGAAAGTGTTTGGGACACTTGAGTGTGTAATCTATATTACTGAGGAGAAAAAAGAAAAAATCTATAATTATACAGTCTTCCCAGGTGGCTTAGTGGTAAAGAATCTGCCAATGCAGGAGACACCAGAGACTTAGGAAACACGGGATGGATCCTTGAGTTGGGAAGGAAACAGCAACCCACTCCAGTATTCCTGCCTGGAGAATCCTGAGGATGGAGGAGCCTGGTGGGCTACAGTCCACGGGGTTACAAAGAGTTGGACATGACTGAGCTCCCACACACACACAATTATCTGTCTATCTATTGATTGCTTATAATCTGTTTTCAACATAACCTAAATCCATTGGAATCTATCTCAACTTTCTAGTTCACATGAAAATAAACCAAGACGACATCAATTCAGTCAGTGGTCCTGCAATTTCCTATTCCAATGGGTTGGTGATTTCTACTATTTTTTCCCCCCTGCAATTAGACAAGTCAAAACCACTCCCATTTAAATGCTGGTGGACAGATTCATACACATTAGCTTCTGGACACCACAGCAATTAAGACACCATCTGTGTTTCTGTGTGATTTGGGCCCAGACAACCCTGGAATTATCAGTTCTTCTTTTAAACATAGCAAGTGGTTAGATACACTTAAACCAAAACTGAACATCAATGTCCAAAGTGGAGAAAATGTTTTGTTAAACTATGAGCCTTCCTATGTTCGGTTCAAGTTTAACTCACACTCATTGTACTTTTTCAAGGTTGGTAGTGGGGTTTATTTACCACTGGGGTAGCTTTAACTTCAAAGTTCTGGCTGAAGTGCTGGGAGTGAAGTGTTGACTGAAGTACACAACAGCCAGGGAATAGACTTCCCTGTCTCATCTTGCCTCTAGCCTAGCATCTAAGGCCGACACAGAGATAGAAGGTTTGGGATGTTTCAGAGCACCTGAATATTCATCGGAAGGACTGATGTTGAAGCTGAAGCTCCAATATTTTGGCCACCTGATGGGGAGAGCTGACTCATTGGAAAAGACCCCGATGCTGGGAAAGACTGAAGGCAAAAGGAGAAGGGGATGGCAGAGGATGAGATGGTTAGATAGCATTACCAACTCAGTGGACATGGATTTGAGCAAACCCTGGGAGACAGTGAAGGACAGGGAAGCCTGGTGTGCTGCGGTCCACAGGGTTGCAGAGGGTCAGACACGACCAAGCGACTGAACAGCCACAGCAACGAAGAGTGGTTAAGGCACTAAGGAGTCATTTTCATCCTCTTTATCCCACGTGCACACGGGTTTGCACGCATGTACAGGCTGCAGGGGAATTCTGGGAAACAGTAGAGCGGAGTGCGGACTGAACAGGTAAAGCAAGAATTCTCAGTGTCAGTTCATCCTTATGTACGTACAAGATTTCCAGCCACGTTCTGCAGCTCTGAAAGGGTTAGAACGTCTGGAGAAGATTCCAGAAAACATCTAAGCTTGAATTCTTCGTTCCTTCTCTACCTCCAGCTTCCTGCCCCTCACAGGTCTCCCGCATCACTAAGCAGGACAGAGGTCCCTTCCTGCCCCGCAACCTCCCGATTCCCAGCTCACCAACTGAAAGTGAAAAATTGTACTTCAAACTCTGAAAAGGTTCCAGCTCCTAACGCAGATAAACTGGAACGAAAAGCCCTCTTTGTTCATCTTTCTTTTCTCTGGGACAGCTACCTTTAAGGGTTGCGAGAATATAGCAAGCAATTATTCTAAAAGGATGTGCTTTGAGATTTTTAATTCATTTTAATCTTCCTTCTATTATGAAAGCTATACTTCTTTTTAAGGCTTTCAGACAACCAGCTTAATTTTCATTTTGATTCATTCGGGAACAAAACAGAACTTAGTAGAAACTGAATGGAAAATGACTCTTTTGTGGTGAAGAATCTGGGCTTGCATTTAATTATAATGCATAGACGCGTTCCTCCCTAATTAAACATTTAAATGAAGATGGAATATAAATAGAAATTTTAAAAAGCGAGTGAGCACGACATAGTTCATCCATCCAGGGAAGAAGGTTCTCATCAGTCCTTATTTTTCACTCTACCCAGAGCGGAAGTGATTGTCCAGAGTTTTAAAAGTGTGTCTGTACATTTTCGTGGAAAAATTTTCAGTGCATATGATGATTATTAAAATAACAATATTCTTCACTCTCACAGACTTACCAAGGAGGAGCCTCGAAGTGCTTTATTATCTAATTAAGCCTCACAAGATGCTACAATTTTATTAATATAGAAAGTGAGAGACAGTAGACTTGAGTCTGTGACTTTATTGTGTAAGATGGAAAAAAGAATGAGAATTTAAAGGTTAGAAATAGAACACCTTTTAGCTGCTGGATCATCCAGACTGCTACCCTCTCAGGAAACTTGTATATCTGCTTTTCAGAACATTTGGGAAAAATGGAAAATTTTGTTTTCACAGGGCTACTCAGTTTTTACATAGATAAAATAAAAAATAACAGCATTATTGAGTTATTGGTGTAGGTATTGTTATTCAGTCACAAAGTGATGTCTGACTATTTGCGACCCCATGAATTGTAGCACACCCGGCTTCCCTGTTCTTCATCATCTCCCAGAGCTTGCTCACACTCATGTCCATTGAGTCGGTGATGCCATCCAGCCATCTCATCCTCTGTCGTCCCCTTCTCCTCCCGCCTTCAATCTTCCTCAGCATCAGGATCTTTTCAAATGAGTAGGCTCCTCACTTCAGGTGGCCAAAGTATTGGGGCTTCAGAGTAGGTATTGGGTTGATCAGAAAATTCATCTAGGGTTCCACTGATGTTTCAGAAAAACCCAAAGGATATTTTTGGCCAACCCAATAACTACTATGAGACCTTATTCTCCCCTTTTCTTCTTTCCAAGCACTCCTGAGCCAAAGAGGGTGCTGCTCTGCCTCTGGATATCAGGGTGACTTTTGCTTTGCTGTAGGACCGGACATAAACACTAAAAAATATATATATTTCTTGAGCCCAAAGTTGTCCAGTATGTGAAGCACCATGAGGGCTGTGCTATTCTATCCCAAGACACCAGTCCATGAGAGTTCTTTGAGCGGCTAGAGAGCTTAGTGTGGCGCCAGGCAGGCAGTAGGTGTTGGATGGATGTTTAAAAAGGAAAGGAACCCCCCCCCACCTCTGCCACCCAGAAGCATTTGGGGGACGTGGAAGAGTGTGTGACGTCCCAAACAGAAGACTGTCATTCATCACACCTCACACTGGGTGTGGCCGAGAACCTGGCAGAAAATCCCTGGTAGAATGGTGACGTGGAGATACACACTGCAAGGACATGCCAAGAGTCGATGGGAAACCATCAAATCCAGGAAAACTGTACGAATAAGAACTGAGTGTGCCTATCAGATAGCACTGTTGTTTCATGAAATCTCAATGGTCAAAACTAACAAGCGTCTGTTACCGCTCATGGATCCACAAGCCCGCTGGGCCACTCCAGGCTGGGCTGGGCTCTCCTGCTCGTTTGAGAGTGAGCTAGCTGTAAACAGGTTCAAAACAGTCTGAGCTGAGGAATATGGGTTCTTCTCTCTGTGTTCCCTCAGGCTTTAATCTGCTGATCCAGGCTGTTGATACAGAGAGAGAGCAGATGGAGGCATGGCCCCTTGACAGTGGCACACCATCCCGTGGGCTGCCCTGCCCTGGCCAAAGCAGCAAGGCGGGCGCAGAGGACAAGTGGAGAAAGAGGGTTCAGCTCTCTGCAGGAGGTGAAGGACGTGATGCGTGGAAGGCGTTAATTGTGAGCATCGTCGTAATCGCTCTCCTACAGAAACTGACTGTCGGGCTGGCACTTTAAGTCAAGGCAGAGAAGTGTATAGATCTAGTGGGAGAAATTACTAAATACCTAGACTTAGTAAACAAAACCTTAAAAAAAAGGAATTTCTTTTTTCTTGGCAAACTACTGGTTAGGGCTCCACACAGCACGAGGCCCAGTTTCCATCACTGGTTGAGACTAATATCCTCCCTGCCATACAGTGCAGCAAAAAGATGCATAAACAAATAAGAAGAAGAGAAAAAGAAAAGATCTTTATAAATTTGAGCTGAAGAAGGCCTTTTTTGACAGTGCTTTTTAAAAACNCCAGGCTCCTCTGTCCATGGGCTTTTCCAGGCAAGAATACTGAAGTGGGTTGCCATTTCCTTCTCCAAGTAATCTTCCTGACCCAGGGTTAGAACCTCTGTTACATCTCCTGCACTGGCCAGCGGATTCATTACTGCTGAGACACCAAGGAAGCCCCACATATGCATACATTATATGTATACCCATATGTATCTATATATATTCAACTATATATCAGTTATCTGTATTTTCTTTTTGAGCTTCTTTTCCCTTATAAGTTGTTACAAAATATTGAGTCTAGTGCCTCCTGCTGGCTATAGCATTTTGAAATGTTCCTGCACTATCCAGATATTTCTCCAGTAAACAATTTGGTACACAAAAGTAGTACCATGTTCTACATAAGAAAGTATATAAGATAATACTTTCCTTATCACCATGATTTAGAGAGGACAGCCTAGTTATTGGAGGCATATGCCTGGCCAATTTATTCACCTCACAAAATACAGCTGTTTCCCTATTGCAAGCCTGCAGTTTGTGATTACACATGAGGTGGAACATAAGAAACTCTAGCTTCCAGATTGCCTTGTCTGTTGTGGAGGGGGAATGATCTGCAAAAATATCATTAAGTCTAATTTTAAAGAACTCTCTTAGGAGAAACAACAAAACAAAACAACAAACCCCCAGGATCCAGTCACAGGCTTGTCTTTAGGGTTTGACAGGAACCAGGGTTAGGAGTCTCAGTTACTAAAATAGCCTTCTTGAACGCCTGTCTTCGTGGACACAGATCTGATTAAACCATGTTTTTATTAACAGTTAACTGAAAAGGAATCTCAGTAAATTGATTATGATTTTGGTTACGGGCTGAATGTGTCCCTCCGAGATTTGTGTGCTGAAGCCCTAACTCCCAGAGTGATGGTGTTTGGAGGTGGGAATTTGGGGAAGTAGCTAGGCTGAAGTGGGCTGGTGAGGGTGCAACCTCAGTGATGGAATCAGCATCCTTATAGGAAGTGGCAGAAACACCAGAGCTCTCTCTCTCCATCCCGTGGGCAGACAGAGAGAAGCCGTCTACAAACCGGGAGGCGGGCTTTCCTGAAGAACCGTATGTGCCTTGATTTTGGACTTTGAGCCTCTAGAACTGTGAGAAATATGTGTTGTTTAAGCCCCACCCCCCCGCCNCTCCATCCCGTGGGCAGACAGAGAGAAGCCGTCTACAAACCGGGAGGCGGGCTTTCCTGAAGAACCGTATGTGCCTTGATTTTGGACTTTGAGCCTCTAGAACTGTGAGAAATATGTGTTGTTTAAGCCCCACCCCCCCGCCTCTGCAGATTTACAGCAGCCTGATTGCCTAAGACAAGTCCTCTGTGTCACCGACTTGAAAACAGACTTAAGAAATCCAAAACGGGCTATTAAACTAGTCCCAAAGGATTACTTCTAGTTGGACCTGCCTTCCATTTCCTTCTTCCATCATTTTCTTCCTCTGATATAGTTTCTCCCTACATTTGAATAAACATCAAAGTGCTACAGTAACTGCAAGCATGCACCTTTGCAGGAGACATCTAGCTAGTCTGAAGAACTGCGAGTGTTCCCATCACCACTCAGCTGACGTCTTTGGCAGTGGTTTCATCATTTGCTTTGGAAGGGAGTGAGAACATGGGGAGAAAACAGCGAAATCTGATATGCACACCTTCCGAATCACTCAGGTTGATTGATCTTTGCAGAAATACTCTGCACTTCCTTGCACTTTGATTTTGTTGTTAAGTAATCTCAGGAGCAAACGGAAGGTCAAAGGGAGCAAAGACAAAGGTCTTGGAATCAGGAGAACTGTAATGGGCCATCCGAACACTCAGGGCTGTCCCGGCTCCTCTTTCAGACGAAAGCGACCTTGGACTGGTGCCTCCGACATCCTTGCCTCCACAGTCCTTGAACCACGAACAGCTGATTGGTCTGCGTTTTCACAGCAGCCCGGCCCTCGCCTCCACCCTCCTCTGCATTCCCCGTCCTCACCCCACCAGCTCCAGATAAGAACAACCTGGTCTGTAGACCTTCCATTCAAGAGATGCCAAAATTCCTTATCGCAGCTTAGTCTGCACTTTTTTTTCTCCAAGCACTGCAAGTTTAAGTCTGACTTTGTTGGCAACATTCTTAGAAGAATCGGAGAGCAGAGGAAGAATAAGGGAAGAACAAGAGCAGACTTTGCGCCTACTTGTCGTCTACGGCATCCTGGGGACATGCTGCTCCTTTTGGTGGAGGGATGGGGGAGGCAAGGCTATTGCTGTCTTCTGTTTACAGGGTCGCCTCTTGGCTGTCTTTAAAAGCCAATTAAACATGTTAAGGTATGGCAAAACCAATACAATATTGTAAAGTAAAATAAATAAATAAAACTGAGATTTAAAAAAAAGAAGAAAAAAAAAGCCAATTAAAAGCAACCAGAGGCGGCTTCCAGTCATGCTGCTTTATTTTAGGCTGTTTTTAATTTTAGGAGAATGAACACTCTCCCTTTGGTAATTTCCTTTCTTGCTCAAGGTTTGTACATTTACAAGGTTCCCCCTTCTTATCAGCTTGGCGACTGTTGCAGCTATTGTAACTCAAATGTTGACAAAGAGTTAAAAAAAAAAAAAAGAGGAAAGAAAACTAAGCTCCTTCCCTCAAACTTCTCCAAAATAAAACCACAAAAACAAATCAAAAAAGATATTTTTTGGCAAGTTGCCTTCGAAGGGTGCAGTTCCGGTTAACAAAGAATACAACAAACCTCAGGAGTATGGTTGGAAGGAGAGACTTTAATCTTACAGAAAATAAATAATTTGAAGTTAACTCAAAATATTTTCAAAGGGACCATTTTGCCCTTGGGTCCTTAAATTCTGGCAGACTGAGTGATTTGCACGCCACTGTTTGAAACCTTCAGTTCAGATGTTTCTAGATGTCTGTCTTAGCCATCTAACAACATGTCACAGGGAACATTATCAAGCAGGGGCTTAGAGCACGTGAAACATGTGTGACCCATCCCGTGGCCTCCGCTACAGATCAAGGTGCATCGTTTAGAACCTGAAAGAGCTGTGAGAAAAAGCGCAGTCAGATATCAGACAGTTCTTCCTGTGAAACGTGATGCATCTTGCAGACGTATCACTTTTGCCCAAAGTCAATTTGGTATCTTACCCTGTGTCAGGAACAAGGCTGGACTGTGACAGTCCAGAAAGGAGCGGGCAAAGACCCTGCTCTTAGACTACAGAGGGGACAGAGGCAAACACGATGACCAGGGCGCCTTCGCTGAAAGACGGGGACACATAGTAAGTGCCTTCTGTGTACACCCAGGAATCGCTCGCTCAGCTGGTCCGTGGGGAGGGCGTGGTCTTGGTCTAGCTGTCTGTCAAGTTGCTCAGAGAGGAGGGTATGAGACATCCGGAGAGAGTGGGGGTTTTCCCCTGAAACAACCTCGATGGCAGAGAGGAGTGGACGGCATCCCCAAGCTCCGCAGGCCCCACGCACAGCAACGTTTTGCAAGGCATGTGTGAATTCTCATGTCTCAGCCTGAAAACTGATGGAGACTTGGTATTCTCATCTCTAATATTAGATCGTATCAAACATGACTTCTGGTTTTATAGGTCAAACAATCTTATATTTTAAAGTTTGTTTTTTTGTTTTTTTTTGGTGTGGACCATTTTTAAAGTCTGTTGAATTTGTTACCATATTGTTTCTATGTTATGTTTTGCTTTTTTGGCCACGAGGCATGTGGGGTCAAACCCTTACTCCCTGCATTGGAAGGGGAAGCCTCACCTCTGGACTGCCGGCTAAGTAGCTCAAACACGTTTAGATAGCGGTCTCTTCCTAGAGAGCGGACATCTGAAAAGAAGGCTTCGNGTTATGTTTTGCTTTTTTGGCCACGAGGCATGTGGGGTCAAACCCTTACTCCCTGCATTGGAAGGGGAAGCCTCACCTCTGGACTGCCGGCTAAGTAGCTCAAACACGTTTAGATAGCGGTCTCTTCCTAGAGAGCGGACATCTGAAAAGAAGGCTTCGCGTGACTTGCCCTTTGTATCTAAGGCTGCTGTTTCCCGCCCTGGGGCATCGCTGACCTGGGGGACGGGCATGCGTGTCAAGACCCAGGGGTCCATGAGATCCACCGGNGGGTCAAACCCTTACTCCCTGCATTGGAAGGGGAAGCCTCACCTCTGGACTGCCCGCTAAGTAGCTCAAACACGTTTAGATAGCGGTCTCTTCCTAGAGAGCAGACATCTGAAAAGAAGGCTTCGCGTGACTTGCCCTTTGTATCTAAGGCTGCTGTTTCCCACCCTGGGGCATCGCTGACCTGGGGGATGGGCATGCGTGTCAAGACCCAGGGGTCCATGAGATCCACCGGGAGCTGCGATCATTTCGAAAGGCTGGGCTAGTGTCTGTGCAGGGGACCTGGTTCCCAGGCAGACAGGTAAAGCCTGGGGCAGAGAGAGATGTGGAGTCTCCCCGAGCTGTGCTGAGGGTGCATGTGAGAGGCAGGCTGGAGGATGGGGGCAGGGCTGTGACTCAAGTATGCCTCAGTTAGAGGAGAACTAAAGATGGATTTGAAAGCCAGAGCTGGGGGTCAAAGAACCAGTTAGGAGATGAAAATTGACAAAGGGAAGAGACAGAGTAAAAAAAGAGGGGAGTTATTTAGAGGTTTGCAAGAGTTAAAAGACAAAAAGAAAAAGGGATGGCAGAGGATGTGATGGTTAGATAGCATCGCGATTCATTGGACGTGAATTTGAGCAAACTCCGGAGACAGTGAAGGACAGGGAAGCCTGGCGTGCTGCAATCCATGGGGTCACATGGAGTTGGACATGACCTAGCCACTAAACAGCAGGAGTTAAAAGCAACGAGGCCTGATAAGTAATTAGAAATGGGACTTAAGGAGGGAGAAGAGTCCAGGAGAAATAAGAGTAATTGCTTATCTTTATTGAGTGTGGCCACATGCCAGGCCCTGAGTGAAGTGTTCTGTTGCTACTTGGGTTTCATCTAAATCCATATAGCCATCTCTGGAATGCTCGCTTCCCAAAGGAGAAAACCGAGGCTCTCTGAAAGGATGCGTCACTTGCCAAGGGTCACCGAGCTGACAAGCGGTTGGTCCAAGAGCTGAATCCAGCTTAAATCACTGGGCAAATCCCCATGCCATTCATTGAGACAGAGAAGAAGAATCCCGAGGAAAGAATACGACACCTATTGAGCGCTTCCCATGTGTCAGCGGTATTTTAGGTCCTCAGAAATGAACTGACTTAGTCTTTAACTAATTCTCCACCACTTTGAAGGTGAAGAAGCTAAGGCCCAGAGAGGGTAAGAACTCTGATCAAAGACACACAGCTTGGAAGTTGTCAGGAGAAGAATCAGGATTGGAACTCCAGGCAGTCTGACTCTGGAGTCCGTGCCTTTGAAACTTCATCATACACTCAGCCCTCCACACCCACAGGTTCCACAACCACAAATTCAACCAGTGTGATTCAAAAATATCTATTAAAAAAAGCACAGAAAGTTCCCCAAAGTAAAACTTGAATTGTCACACTCCAGCAACTGTTTACGCGGCATTTACACTGTGGTAAGTATTATAAGTAATCTTGAGGTGATTTAAAGTACCTGGGAATATGTGTGTAGGTTACATATAAATACCACATCTCTTTATATAAAAAGCTGAGCATCTACAAATTTGGGTATACATGGAAGGAGGAGGTTCTGGAACAATTCCCCCATGGGTACCGACACTCCACTGTACTAGAGGTTTGGAAATGTGATGTAGAGTACCCGTCTACATGCCAAGAGTGTGGTCCCCTGATGATTTAGGTTTATGGGTTAGAGCTCAGAATAGTAATCTGGTCTAGAGACGTAGAATCTGGGGGTCATTGCCTTAGAGGAGAGATTCGAAATCGTGAACGTATCCAAGAGCACGCACAGACCACCGTAAGCTGGTGTTTCACTGATGGAATGGTCATATGCGTGATCATGGAGCTTCGTAAACCTCCTCTGGCTGAAACAGCACCACTTAAATATCTGTTCCAGGAACTCCATGCATCCCGGTTCCACGAAGGTATGAGGCAGTGTGGGCCACTCTGCGGGTCAATGAAGTCGCACTCTCACCACTAATGTATTCATCTCCCGTACCTGCCTATTTGTTCGCATGCGAAACTGTATTATGCATCCTCTGTGACTCAGCAGTCAAGAACCCACAGTCCCTAGGGTGGCAAAGCAGACTCCAGCTAGCGACTAAATAACAACAAAACTGCATTATAATTGAGAGTCTTGGCAATGCGTTAATTTCATCGCAGCTTTTATTTTCTCTACCTCCCTGTTTTTTTTGGTGGTGGACAATTCCCAGTTTTTTACTTTCTGAGATTGTGGTGTTTCACAGTGTTTCAGAGTGAAATGAAGAACTGAGGCAATTAATTACATAATTAAGAGAAAAATATCATCTGAGATAGTGCCATCGAGGAGGAAAGAATAATTACTTTTAATATTGAGTGTTCTCTCGAGTTGTCCCAATTCTCCAATCTGTGTCACTGCCTGTAGCAGCTATCGAATCATTTGGAACAAAATTTAACCACTTGCTAAAATGTGCATGATACCGTGGGAATGGAATCCATGTAAATTCTTTCCAAAATTCAGTCTTTTTTCTCAGACAGGAGCACTGGCGAAGAAGTTGAAAATTAAAAAAAAAAAAAAAAAATACTGTCAGGGGATACTTCTGAAGTTCAAAGGTAAACATTTGCTGTGCTTCTGGGCTCTCTATGATTGTGCCTAAACAACGCCAAAATAATTGGGAAGTGAAATGGTTATTTAGCTTGTGGGAAATTGCATCTGGTAAGCTGATTGAATCCCACTGTCCTCTTTCTCCTGTGGAATCTTCTAACTCGTTCTTTGTGTGTGGAAACAGTCTAAATGCAAGTGAGAATCTCAAAATTTGATGTAGGGTTGTCATGACAGTTTAAAAGAGCTCTCCCCACCGAAAGCCTTTAAACCCCCAGAACGTTCAGAGCCGCTGGGTGAGAGAGATGTTATTACTCCTGCTACGAAGACGAGACCCGAGGCTTCTGGAGGTTAAGGTGACTTTTTCAAGATCAAGCCGCCTTCAGGGGCACAGACCAGATTTCAAGCGAAGTCTTCCAAGAGAAATCCAACTTTCTTTTCTATATCAGATGCTTCTAGGTAAACACTTTCTAAATCACAGCCCACATCTGATAACATGTTTTCTGGCTTTGGTTGTTGGTGACTTACTGGCCTACGAGGGAAATGGTTAACTTGATGACATTTGCTAACTGCTACGATAAAAGCCTGTGTTCACACCCAGGGAGCAGGCAGTACTTAAACACCACCCTCACTCATAAGGATTTATCCTGTACTTGGGCAGCGATGGAACGTGTGTAATAGAAGAAGAAAAATCTTAAAAAAANACTCGTTCTTTGTGTGTGGAAACAGTCTAAATGCAAGTGAGAATCTCAAAATTTGATGTAGGGTTGTCATGACAGTTTAAAAGAGCTCTCCCCACCGAAAGCCTTTAAACCCCCAGAACGTTCAGAGCCGCTGGGTGAGAGAGATGTTATTACTCCTGCTACGAAGACGAGACCCGAGGCTTCTGGAGGTTAAGGTGACTTTTTCAAGATCAAGCCGCCTTCAGGGGCACAGACCAGATTTCAAGCGAAGTCTTCCAAGAGAAATCCAACTTTCTTTTCTATATCAGATGCTTCTAGGTAAACACTTTCTAAATCACAGCCCACATCTGATAACATGTTTTCTGGCTTTGGTTGTTGGTGACTTACTGGCCTACGAGGGAAATGGTTAACTTGATGACATTTGCTAACTGCTACCATAAAAGCCTGTGTTCACACCCAGGGAGCAGGCAGTACTTAAACACCACCCTCACTCATAAGGATTTATCCTGTACTTGGGCAGCGATGGAACGTGTGTAATAGAAGAAGAAAAATCTTAAAAAAAATTTTTTGTTTGTTTGTTTATGACTTATATCAGACAGCTTATCAACCCCTTCAGAAGTTAGCTAATGTTATTTAGAAAATAGTGATTCCTGGCATGGTGACACACGCCAAATGACACACCGCCTCAGTGGCAGAGCCGCGACCAGTCTTCAGGATTTTGGAGACGCGCCTGGTGTATTAGCTCGTGTTCTAAGAAGACCTCGTCCCTTAAATCTGTTTAGCTGTCATCTCTGACAGGTGTCCACAAGGTTGAAAGCTGTAGTGATATTTCCTCTTGATTTTTTAATTCCTCCCCATAAAAGAGTATTAAAAAAAAAAAAGACATATCTCAGATAAGCAAACTCAACCTTGAACCAAACTCAGTTTAGGTTCAGAATTATGACTCATTGGAAAAGACTTTGATGCTGGGAGGGATTGGGGGCAGGAGGAGAAGGGGACAACCGAGGATGAGATGGCTGGATGGCATCACGGACTCGATGGACGTGAGTCTGAGTGAACTCCGGGAGATGGTGATGGACAGGGAGGCCTGGCGTGCTGCGATTCATGGGGTCGCAGAGAGTCGGACACGACTGAGCAACTGAATTGAACTGAACTGAATGATACTTGTGACGACTGCACTATTGATAAACCAGACAGAAGCCTTTCCATCAGTGAATTCATTCAAGTGCGTAGAAATAACTCAGCTGCCTCTACTATTGCCTCCATACTCTGACATGTGTTGAGAAATCACGGAAGGAAAAGTAGAAACGTGTCTGGCAATAAGGTCCAAAGTCTTCAAGACTTTGTTCTGATCGGGAAAAACAGAATGTCTTCCAAATTCAATTAGTTACCTGAAAGTTGTTCTGTTTCTGCTCCATGAAGTCCTCCTTGCCTGCACTGTGAGCTCTTTTCCTCCCTATTTCTGGATTCCTTCTCCGCCGGCTCCTGGCGCCAGGACGGCTTTGTCGTCTCCCCTGATTTGCCCCACCGTCACAACTGGGCAGGGACTCATGCTTGTTAATGTCTCCTCTTCATGTAAATAAAATGCAGAAATGAGGCTGTATTCAGGAAACTTCTTTACAAGCCTGGTTTTTCTGAGTCTGTGATAATTATGTTTTTGAGTTGCATTTGGAATAGAGAGTGTCGATATTATTGCAGTCTAAGGCAGGGAAAGGAAAATGAACAAAAGCCACGTCTCCTTCAAGACTCTCATGCCCTGAGTTGTCTGAAATGCCAGGAGCTCTTAATTTTCATAATATGAAACACAGTGTGAATGGTATGAGACCCAAAGATTCATTGTCATTTTTAAAAATTAGGGGGTCATTATCATACATGTTTACTGCCCTGGTGGCTGAGATGGTAAAGATTCTGCCTGCAGTGCTGGAGACCCAGGTTCGATCCCTGGGTTGAGAAGGTCGCCTGGAGGAGGGAATGGCCACCCACTCCAGTTCTTGCCTGAGAAATCCTTGGAGAGAGGAGTCTGGTGCAATACAGTCCATGGGGTCACAAAGAGTTGGACATGACTGAGTGACTATCACGGTCATACATTCCTGTGTCACTGAACCTGAGCCACAGAATCCACATTTGCTTGAATGTGAGCTGACAGTTCTTTTCATATATTTGTTCTTGTTCTTCCTGCTTCAACTATATTATATTGGGTTAGCCAAAAACTTTGTTTGGGTTTTTCCATACGATGTAATGGAAAAACCCAAATGAACCTTTTGGCCAACCCTATAAAATATGTCAGGAAAAAAAGTCTAATTATGTTGGTTTTCAAATGAAAACTATTTAGGCTTTGCCATATCTCTAGCCTGTTGAGAATATTTTAAGATCATATAAATAATCCCAAGGTTTCCCAGAATAAACACTGGGAACCACTCAGCAAACCCAGCTATTTTAGTTCTCATCCATCCACGCTTCCCTTCGTCTATTTCCAAACCATGCTCTTTTTATTTCCTGTATTATTACAGATAGCTAGGATTATGCTCGAGTAGGTTCATGTTGAAAAAAGGCTGTGCCTTTCATTTTAAGAACTTTATGACTTTGTAAATGAAGAAAATACCGGGATGTGAGAACAGCCGTGTTGCCAGCTTATCCTAATGCTGGCTACCCTGAAGTTGAAGCTAAATCCTTGGCTCAAATCCTGAAGACCATTAGCGAGCGCAAACAAGGGGTGGCTTACGAGGACGTGTATTCAATCCGATGCCAGTCGTCTGTTTACAAAACATACTTACTCCTTAAGACGACTTCCTGGAGCCTTTGCGTGGTGTTGGGTTTCTTAGCCAGCACACACAGCCCCCTTGGAATCTAAAGAGTCCAGGATTATCCAACCAGACAAGCCAAAGGGGACGGGTGAAAACAAAGTAGAAAGAAAGAGGATTTCTAGGAGGATCCTTTGGTTATCTGTTTCTCCACTGTCCCTGAAGGACTGCAAGATGGACTCCATTATTTGGAGAGGCCAAAGGTCACATTCTTAGTTTTTAAGGCAATACAAATAACAGCTGGCCACTGAAGACGTATCCTTCCCCCTGATTTCAAAACTGGCTTTTCTTTTCAGCACCGCCAGGCTTGGCTTGGATCTAACTCACGTTCGCCTTCTCTCACCAGGTGGACGTCGATTGATGATGCTTAAAACTGGTGATTCAAGGCAGCAATGCGGTTGCATTATTTAGCGATGAGAAGATGACCAGACGCAAAGTGTGTAAAGGAGGCCCCGGTCCTGAGGAGCAGGGGTGCGAGGGGCGGGAGGGGTCAAGGAGCTCCTGCTGCTTTTCTCCGTAAACCCCCGAAGTATCTGCTTTTTGGTTGTTTTATTATTAAAGACGTTGTAGGTGTTACTTCCATTAAAGACAAATCCAGGTTTGGGATTAGCAGATACTACTGTATCTAAAATAAACAGCAAGGTCTTCCTGTATAGCACGGGGAACTGTATTCGATATCTTGTAATCACCTACAATGGAAAAGAATCTATATACACATAAGTGAGTCATTTAGCTGTATGTCAGAAACAAACGTAACATTGTCAGCTAACTATTGCTATTGTTCAGTCACTAAGTCATGTCTGACTTTTTGAGACCCCTGGCCAGGCTCCCCTGTCCTTCACTGTCTCCCAGAGTATGCTCAGATATCAGGTTCATTGAGTTGGTGATGCCATCCAACCATCTCACTCTGCCACCCCCTTCTCCTGCCCTCAATCTTTCCCAGCATCAGGGTCTTTTCCAATGAGTCAGTTCTCCGCATCAGGTGGCCAAAGTACTGGAGCTTTAACTTCAGCAACAGTCCTTCCAATGAATATTCAGGACTGATTTCCTTTCAGATTGAACTATACTTCAATTAAAAAAATCTGTTTGAAATAAAGTGTTTGGTTTGTTTCTGAAATAACTTATGTATGTCATTCATTCCATTTTTTAAACATATTTTTTACCCATAATTGAATGTTAAGATTAAGGTATTTTCCCATTAATAAATATTTAGTATCTGGGCCCCAGAGGAGGGGAAAATGGTCAAAAGCACTCTGTTATAATACATTCTGTAGCAAAACAGTAGTTGAATATAAGAGATAAGGGAGATTATGATAAGAAACAAGACACTGAGTTTTTTCATTCTTTTTTTTTTACTACTATACTATAGAAGGACTTCAGAATACAGCTTAATAGACTTATTGGATCATATTCCCATCCCCCTACTCTATCGTGTCTTTAAAGCAGCACAGCATTCTCTGGCTGTACCTAGGCTATCATAAACCTGGCTGAGAGGCTGCACTTTGCAGACAATAGAAGATGTAAACCCTGGCTCTGCCTCTCCGCTCTCTCAGTTCACTGCCCCTCCGACCCCTGCTCCCACCAACCTTGCATCAGATGCATCTCACTATAGCATCAGCTCCTGCCTTGCAGGGCTGACAGAAGAATTAAATGGATGGTGCGTTTAAAGGGGTTGGCACGTAATAAGCATGGGATACTCTTTTATTATTGATAAGGAAAGCAAGTGATTCAGTAATGACGTTGCACAGCACAGAACAAGTATATGAAAGTCACTTGGCCCCGCTGCTGTGAGTCAGATCCACGTTCGGGTATTGCCTGGCATCCTGGAGCCAAGCTCACAGCTGATCACTGCTGAATGGATGTTGGCCCCACAAGTCGCAGGCGCGTCTCGATAGCTGAAACCAGGAAAGCCAAAGTTTGTGAAGGATGTTAGCTTTTATCCAAGAAATGTCGTGAAGGGGTTCTCTCCTGCTTTCTAGTCTTGCAGGGCTGACTTTATGTTCTCACAAAACTGGGCATACTTGAGAGTGGTCCAGATAAATGCCCAGTAAATTGTTTAGGGATTATGTCCCTAAGGACACAAAACTTGCCCAAATTAGGACCCGAGGGAAGATCATTTTCGCTCTTATTGACATTTTTTTTGTTGTTATTCTAGTTTCTTGGGAAACAGACCCAGGTTCCCTGTGGCCAGATATTTCCCTGCGGACCCCCTGCACCTTCCATTTGAGCTGCTTTATGACTTGACTGTCCTCTCTCCACTTCAGGCCAAGCCACGTAATGCTTTCAAGTGTGTTCTCTGTCCACCTTCAGGGACCTGGGCTCACACACACACACATCACACTCATGTGCGTGCGCTTGTAACAATAAAGTATACGTGTGTTGGTTCTCAACCCTGAAATGAGAAGTCTCATTTTGGCATTTTCTGATTTTTGCCTTTCGCTTTTCCAGCCATAGATGTTTTATATGTTTACTTACTAGAAGAAAACAGAAGCAAATAGGAAAATTCAGGGAATGGACAGGGGGTTTCTGTTTGAGGAAATGGAAACCATACATCCACAATTTCTTAGACCTTCTTTAAGAATGCAAACAGTTATTCCCAATGAGGAATGTTGGCAGAAAAGTGAATTGCATCTTTACTTGTTTACATACGGATGGTGCTTTAAGAATATGAACACCTCGTCAGTAGGAGAGATGATAACTTTCACATCTGAAAACAGGAAATACTACTATAATTTCCCCAAAGCTGATTTCAAAGCCACTGTGTTTGGTAAAGATTTCTTGTCTCCAGGCCCCTTTCTCCACTGCAGGGAACCCCTGAACATCA